>SKCR01054900.1:0-29337 GCA_019454045.1 Zanthoxylum bungeanum | reverse complement strand
TCAGAACTCGCGACTATTGATAGTTACTTGTTCTTTATAAATAATTGTTATATATATTTTAAATATAACTAGTTGTGTCATTGACGTAAAGATAAACATTAAGAAAAATTATTCGGTAATATAAATAATTAAGAACGGTGCTTTATGAGTTTAATCACTTAAGCATTAGATGCTTATTCCGTATGGTAAAGGATGGTTTGATACGAGATCACACCACACATCCTTATCCATTTAATGAATATTGTATTCAGGAAAGTGATTAAGATCTCGTTTAACCAATGATTGTCATTGGACCACCAAATTTATTTAACTGATACATTGGATGTATGTAGTTTAATAAATAATAATTGCTTAAGGTAGTTTTCTTTATTTCATAACTTAGTTGATGAATTATCATGACTTAGTTACGTGTTTCTGAAGGAACACATATTGAAAGTCTTGAAAGTATCAAGAACTTTCAATCTGTTCTGATGAAACGTAGATTGAACATTTTTAACTTGTTCAAATATATTCAATCTGAAGTGTTTTGAAAACTTGATCCTTAAAATTCATTACATGTCTTTGAACTGTTCAAAGATCTTTGATACGATCAAACATGTGAATTTAAATCAATTAGTTCTAAGGTTATTGAGTGAATATGATTCATATTCAATATTATTCTTCCACGATTCCATCTTGATGGAATTGAGTAGTTGGGGCGCAACAAATCTTATATGATTTGATTCGTTTGATATTGAATGTTAACGAATTAGTTTCAATACTCTTGGGGTTATGCTCCAGTAACACTAATTCATCCTTTTAATTAATGTTCCATTATTTTCTACAGTTGCATATATGATATGTATAGGTAGAAAATCTGAATCTTGAAAAGTTTAAGATTTGAATATTTCTTTTATATAATAGTTATATAATGGAAATTACTTACACTTTGGAGGTATAAGTAAAAGTTTATCGTTTATTCTGTTTAATAGAATATTGTATTCTATTTAATAGAATATCTTTTCTACGATCCTAAGTAATAAAATTGTTTTATTACTTGGTGTGTGACATCTGATTTTAATTATTGTAGAAAAAGACTTGACTTATTGAAGTCAAATGTGAGAATGATGAATTATAAATGGAACTAGGTAATTAATAAGATGAAATAACCATTATACATCTTCTATATAAGTCTAATAGGATATCAGAATCATTTACGAGTATTTGATACTTAATGGTTCTGTTGTTTTCTTATTGAAGAAAATTATCCTATAACTTATAATGGAAGCGATATTTGATATCGATTCTGGAAGTTCACCATTGAACCATAGATCTAAGATTGTTCATAGCTTACTACAATCAAGTTTTGAACTTGATTAAGCTTTCATTATGAATTAGTTCATGATATGTGCTAATTTTTGCGCAGCGAAAGCAGTGTGAGCTTGTTAAAGGTTTAACCTTTACAGTATGACAGTGAGAAACGTTATACTCAGCAATCTATTGTAGATTCTGAGAAAACTTATCTCTAGTCAAACTAAATGAACAATTAGAGATATATTGGTTAATGTTGATACTAAACTGTACATTTTAGCTAAAGAATGCAAAGTGGCGTTTTTTGAATGACTTATTCAGATAAGAGATCAGTTGTGATTTCTTTGTTTGAAGAGTTCATTCTGGAATGGCCCTAGAGTTTGTGTTCTGTTGAGATCGCAGTTTTATGCTAGCTTACAGAGCCTATTGTAGACTCGGCTAAGTCTTCCAATATGTGTTCTCTATTTTTGATATCGTCAGATTGTCTGATCTTGTCAAAGTATATAGAATACATATGTGACAAAGGGTTAGTGGGAGCGTACAAATTACTTTCTAGTGTTATATATCCTAACAACATTATCATTATTATAGTAATAATAAGATGTTTGTGAGGTAAAAAGGTTTACCTAAGTCTTCTTTACTCTGTGAAAACAGTGGGAGTAGTCTCTGTTATATACGATATAAGGTTTTATATAATATATAAGACCAAGAGACTTGTGAGATACTCCTATTATTCGTACATTAGATATGATCTAATAAAGGACATAACTAGGCTATCTGTATGACAGTTAGTATAACTGTTGGACAGTTATTGTGTGTCTTATATAAAGTATTCATCTTTTGTAAATGCTGATTCCTTTTTCGAAAGAGATATTGATTAGAATGTCTAATCAATCTTATGTATCATTTGATGATGACATAATAAATACTTTATAATGTGCGATTAAAGATATTGATTTAATCGTAATTGTTACGAGTTATTTTGATATCCTATAGACCATAGGATTGATCTTGAAACACGTTCTTTGTGATCTTTGAGATATTAAGAACGAGTTTCTAATTCATGGAGAATACAATCTGCAACCATTATGTTCATGTTAGTTTTGAGACTAATTATGACGTTAGACAGTCTACGTCATAAAGAGTCACAAAAACCTGCAGTGGGAGTGTCACGAAGGATTCTACTAAATAAGTAGAAATAGATGCAACTTATGAAGTATTGACTTATGAAGTTGTATAGTGACCTTATAAATTGGAAGTTTTATATTGGTGTTGTGCTTGCGGTCGTCTATATAGTATTTTGGATTCGATCCCTAAATACTTGGACAACTTAGTAGTTGGAGCATAATACAGATATAGCATCCATTTCATATTAATGTATAATTTAGATTCTACAAAATATGAATGATGCTGACAATGAGAAACGATGGAGTTTGTTTGACAAACTCAATATGTGATAGCGGACCTGCTTTTTGTTGCCTACCTCTTAAGTACTGGGTGAGCTTTTGAGGGCCATGTGCATACGATACACATTTAGATGTGTATATGATACCGTGGATTGGCACTAGAGCAAGTAGGAGAAATTGTTGGGGTTGGTGCTCAGAGCGCCAATCCGGACCGTATTTATGTCTGACTCATGAATATGAACATCCCCTTATTCCATAATATTACTTATTTATGGTTGCACCTCTTGTTCTTATATACGTATTCGATCTAATTACTATTAGATTGAAACTAAATGTGGTTTAGTGATATGTATATATTAGACAAGGCCCGATACTATATAATACAGTACACAGTTACAAGGGAGTTTGTAATTGACATTGGGAAGTGTCACTGTTATACATATATTATCAAACATAGTTCCTGGTCAAGATTCACTAACACGGGTCGGTTAGTCAAATCCGTTAAGACCAGTACATGTCGTATATCGAGACTTGGTCCGATGGTTTATCCCAGTGAACCATGAGTCTGGGGAGACTCGTATAGACGTGTAGGTGTTTATAGTGTATAAACACTGAACTACTCACCGAAGATTCTTAATGGATGGTACTACTCCGTCAATCAGAATCTTCTCGGGTTGTTGTAGCATAGTGGTCCTTCGACTTGAGACACCACTGTGGATGTATGAGACATCCTCCACACTTAGATGGCAGTCACGCCCGATCTATTTAGATAAGACCTCCGCCTGTTCGTTGGGTGTGGATCGATCCTCCTATCCTCCTGTGTGTGTCAAGGTAGGATCGTCAGTCTCTGTTACAGAGCATAGTAGGTAGTCCATATATATTTGGCAGTCTGTTAAATCTGTGGCCAGAATATACATCGGAAGTAAGTTCCGAGTGTTATTTAAAGATTGCTAATAGATACGTCGACGAGATAATACCTATAGAGATTTGAC
The DNA here is from genome assembly GCA_019454045.1 of Zanthoxylum bungeanum. NCBI lineage: Eukaryota > Viridiplantae > Streptophyta > Magnoliopsida > Sapindales > Rutaceae > Zanthoxylum > Zanthoxylum bungeanum. Next base: position 25,649 of record SKCR01054900.1, on the reverse strand, counting down.
GTTTACTCTATATATCTCTGGGATTATCTGGATACCTGTGACGGAGGGATTATACGTATGCAATGACCTCGACCTGTATGATTCAGCTAGTTTATCTGTGATCGTCATAATCTACGGGTGGATAGATTATGCACATGAAATTAGATTTCGTGACGGATATACCTGAATCTAAAGAGTCTCAATAATGAAACATACTCGTAGAGCACTAGAGCAACATTTATGAATAATGATGATTATTTATAAATCGTTTAAACGTTAAACGAAAAATACATGCGAACGGGCCAAACCGTCATTTCCTAATTAATGTGTATTTGTATTTAATATATGATATTATTAAATACACATTAATAAATAGTCAAATAGAGGCATTTGACATATATCATCATATATGTATTCGAGATATTTAAAGTGAATATAATACATATTTTGATATATTTATATTTAATTAATTAATTAATTATTTAATTGTTAAATGATTAATATAATTAAAATATAAATATATCACCAAATGATAAAGTTAGGAAATGATTATAAGTGTTTAATGTTGACTTTAAAGTAAAGGAAATGGTAGTCAAATTGGATTTGACTTCTTTGATATTTGTTTAAAATGTTTAAAATTGAAATATCATTTTTCTTTATTTTTTCTTCATAAATTCGGCCATGACCTTAAAATATAAGAGTTATATTTTTTGGTTTCTTTTTTTGACTTAATTAAATATCTAATAAAGTGTTATTAAGATATTTATACAAGTTGACTAAATGTAAAGTGAAATGAAATTGAAATTACAAAACTTGTATTTCCTTTAGTGAATTTCGGCCATGGCCATTATGATACAAGTATATATTGTTTTTTTCATTTCATTCTTCTTAACCTAATACACTTTAAAAGAAAACTCCATTAATGGAAACTAAAGAAGCTTGTGAGAAAGAAAGAAGAAACCAAAGAAAGCTTGGATTTTAGTAAGTTTTTCCAACTTACTATTAGAAAGGAAAATGTTCATTAGGATCTAGGCTTTAACATATGATGTTCTTAGGTTATTTCTTTCTTTATTCTTTGTGTGTTTTGATGATGGAAGTTTTGGTGAAAGTGTAGAGCATGTATGATGAATGAAGCTTATGGCTATTGTAGTAATAGTGTTCTTTTATGGTTTTGGAAACCTTATTTCTAATCTAGAGTTGTTGACCCACTCTTAGATGACCTAGATTTGATCTTGAGTTGTTTAATTGTGTTGAGACTTTGATTGGATGGAAGAAACATGATTGAAATATTGGATTTAACTAATTTGGTCTAATTTTTCCAATTTGAAGAAATTGAAAAATTAGGGTTCATGACCAATTCCAAATTTGGGGCTTTTCATATATGTTGTGCATTTGGACGTGTATATGATGCATATAAAGTTTCATGTTCATTGGATTACATCTTGATGTGTTTTGATGCATGAAATGACAAAGTGCACAAAATGGCACCATTGTAGTGCATTCGGCCATGGGTCCAATTTTGGGCATTTGTGTTGCTTTTGGTGTTTTGATGTTTTGAACATGCTAAGTTCATCTTAGAAATGATTTAGAATCATTCAAAATTGATTAGATCAATTTCGGACAAAAATGGACTAAATACCAAGTGTAAGGGCAATTCGGTAAATTCACTTGAATATGATTCATTTGAATTTTATTTCATTGTTTGATTATTGGATAATTAATAAATATGTTTATTTAATTAATCTGAGAAAAAGTTTTGAAATCGGATAATTTGATTTTCCACCGCTTCCGCTGCGTTACCGGATTTAGTCCCTAAAACCCCTTCAGTAACTGTTAGGGTTGGTGCTCAAAGTGCCAGTCAGGATCATATTTATGTACGATTCATAAATATGAACTATTCTATTTTCCATAATATCACCCTTGTCTTTTATACACATATTCGATCTGATTACGATTAGATCGAAACTAAATCTCATTTAGTGATATGTGTATATTAGACAAAGACCCTAGGATTTACAGTATAGTACGCAGTTACAACGTAGTTTGTAATTGACATTGGGAAGCACACTATAAGATGTATATGCTTAAATAAAGTTCATGGTCAAGATTTACTAACACGAATCGGTTAGTAAAATCCGTTCAGACCAATACATGTCGTATATCGTGACTTGGTCCGATGGTTTATCCCAGTGAACCATGAGTCTCAGGAGACTCGTATAGACATGTAGGTGTTTATTTGATAAGACATTGAATGACTCACTGAAGATTTCCTAATAGATGGTACACCAACGTTAATAGGAATCTTCTCGAATTGAGCGAGCATAGTGGTCCATCGACTTAAGATACCATATTGGATATATGAGTTGTCCTCCACCGATCTATTTAGATCGGACCTCCACCTGTTCGTTGGGTGTGGACTGATACTCATGATATCCAGTGCGTATCAAGACAGGATCCGTCAGTCCTGTGTACAGGGCATAGGTATCCTCACGTGTTTACGATCTAGTAAATCCATGGCCGTGGTATAACTTCGGAAATTAGTTCCGAGTGTTATTTCGAAATCGTAAATTGAAAGTCGACTATATTATACCGAACGGATTTGACATTCTCATCTATATCCCAAGTATAATATGGATAGCTTGTGACGGAGGGATTATACGTATGCAATGACCTCTACTTGCATAGTTTAGCGAGATTATTCGTGGTCGTCATAATCCATGAGTGGGTGGATTATGGACACGAAATTGGATTCGTGACGGATAAACTTAAACTTAGAGAGTCCCACAATATGAAGTGTACCCGTTGAGCACTTAGGCAACGCGATATGAATAATACGAATGATTCATTATACTTCACCGGATTAAGTGAGTTAATTCGGATCGTTTAATCGGTTAAACGACAACATATCCATTAGGGGATTTTTGGTCAATCCTAATTTTTGTGTATTTGTATTTGATACATAATACGATTAGAAACACATTAATTATTCGTCAAATGAGATTTTGACACATGCCATAAATATATGTATTTGTTATTAAATATAAATAAAAATACATATATGGATGTTATTTAATTATTTAGTTATTTAATTATTAAATAATTAAATAATTAAAAATTAAATATCTTATCCATTTGTCATAATTAGTATGATAAATGGTGATATATAATAAGAACACATGGCATGTTTTTTTTTATTAAACTTTATATGTTCAATTTTGATTGGTTAATATAAAGTTTGATTAAATTTAATTAGATTAAAATTGTCAAAAGGACCTAAATACCCCTAAAAAGTCGGTTATTGTGGAAATAAAAGAAAAATTATTTTCTTCTTCCTATAACCTCAGTCATGGCCGAACACATCAAAGAAAAATGGGTTTGAAAATTTGTTTCATAAATCCATGAAGAATTGAAGGAAAACTCATGAAAAAAGCATAGGAAACAAGTGATTAAAGGTAATCTACTTAAACCCTAAGCTTAGAAATTTAGTTTCTTGTTTCTTGATGTTTTAGAAAGGTTCTAAGGTTTCTTCAATTCTGAAATTTTGGGGCTTTTGATTGTGGATGATGAATTGGAAGTGTTGATGCATGTATGAAGTAGATTTGGGTGAAATTAATGTAATTTGTATCCAAATTAATCATTTGATGATGAGTTGTTATTCTAGAGTGTTATGACCACTCTTGTAACACGTAGAATTGTTCTTAGGTTGTTCATATGTGGTGACTTGATTTGGTGTTGTGATTAATTAGATTAATCTTGAAAAATTGGATTTAAAGCATGATAAATTGGCAATTTCATTTTCTGTTTCAGACCTGGAATGGATCTGATTTTGTGATGAAAATAATTTGTTATGAATGTATTGGATGTGTTTTGGGAGTTGGAACAATTGGCGGAAATTGTTTCCGAGTTGAAATAAGCGAAAACGGCCAAAAATGGCGTTATCGGGTGACTTCTGAGTCAACTAGGTGACGGCTGCACAAACAGTGAATCTGTCACTGTTCGGGCAGCCCATGAACTGCCCTGACACTATTGGGGCTGACCTGGGCAGTCCCCATAAGTGTTGGGTGGTCGGTTCGGTCAAAAACGTGTTTTGCGTCATTTTGCGGAAAAATGGTTTTTGTAAAAAGTTTCGCGACGTTTCAACCTTATTTATGTTGATATTTAATATTGCATAAATATGTTTAGGTGAAATATGAATAAATTATTTATATTAGATATTGAATAATTTATTCGGTAATTTGAAAAAAATTTAAATTACGATTTTGCCCGAACCGCGCGTTCGATGCGCCCTTCGCCCAAAACCCCAACAGTAACTCCAAACCGGTATCCTCGAACTCACCCACGCTTTTCAGGTCCAAATACTTTTGCTATAGCATCATCACTTATACTGTTAGAGTTTGTATTGCCTTTTGATTGACGTACCAATTTTACTTTTTTCGTGGAAGTATGCAAATTATTAAACAAAGTATAAAAAGCTATTAGTTAATTATAACCTGATTGGGTATAATATCTCCCACCAATGCTTTAGAAGCTGCTTCATTAACAGGTTGATCATTCTTTTTTAGATGGCCTTCAATCCAAACATCAACTCTAGTAATTTCTGATGGATCTTCTACAATTAAGAAAAAAATGAATTTAAAGTAAACCACATAAAAATATCAAAACATATTAACGCTATATAAATACATACCATATTATGCACCTTCCTAGCATAGCCTAATCGGGCCCATTGAATGTACTACTTCCTGATTATTCCTCATTTTACCAAACTTCTTGCTTATTTCCTACCAAGCAAATATTAAAATGCATAATTATTGTAGATTTAAGAAATAATTTAATTTGGAAACAAATTAAATTAAATTAAATGACAAAAAATATAAAGATATTAATTAAATAAATTAATTAAATCTAATAACAAACTAACCAACAACATTCATCCAAGCTCAAGCTCAAGCCCAAACATTGCTTTTTTCAATTTAATATAAGTGTCTAGAGAACACTTATAAACCTTTCATTTCATTTTTTTTTTTGGATGTGGGACTATTTCATCTATTTATTATACAAATTCAAATAACTCCAATATATGACGCATATTTGTCAGAATTTACTCCCACTGACTTGCCAATGACTTGCCAATGTCATTAAATTCAATGCTCAATGGCGGGCAACGATCTTGAATCATTCCAAGTTGGACCTCTTTTCTTTTTGGTGCATCTATTATCAGAGTGAGATGTTTGTGCATTTCTCCATTGCCAGTTGTTGCTACATTATGCTCTTGGGTAGTTGAATCATGGAGTGCTGTACGTCTTTTCTCAGCTCGTCTGGAAGACTTCAAAAGACATTGCATAATTAATGAAAAATTAAAAAAATAAATAAATAAATGAAAAAAAAAAAGTTGAAATTACCTACAAGCACTCAAACAACACTAACTATATCTAAGAGGGTGTGAATCGGGTATTAGCCAAATATTGCAGAATTTTGATTTTAAGCCACTTAGTTAGTAACTTTACCAAGTAAGCTTAGTATTCAATTTCTACAATTAATAAAAGAGAAAGTCGTCCAAAGTGATATGAGAGAGAAAGCAAGAAGAGAGGCGGGTTACGGGTTAATGTCCGAATCATGACTTCATATTCCTTATCTTTCATATGCTTTCAAGTTTGAATTCAACAATTAATTTCCAAATGCAAGTTTATAAACAATATACATATATAAAATAAAACTTGTAATAATTAAAAGGAGTAAAGGTTAGAGAAATTTATAACGGATTTATAGTGGTTCGGCAAACAATACTTACATCCATTCCTCCAAGCGTGCTTGAAGGTTTTCACTATCCAAAAGTGATTCCACACTTTACACCTGTTGTGATTAAACACACACGAATAGAGGTGATTGGAGAGAAAACTCTTCTTTTATATTACTAACAAAAGAATTACAAAGCTTACTAACTCAAGCTTTACAAAAAAAACTCTCATAGCACTTTACTCTCTATTCTCACTCAATTGGGATGCTTAAACAATGATCCATAATCTCAAATTTATAGAGCCAAAACCGTGTGAACAGTTTCACGTGGTTTTGGCAAGTTTTTCAACTTTGCTTGCCAACTATGGATGCTGCCAGCCTTGCCAAAACTTTCAACTTTGCTTTCGGTGCTCTTTGTTGGTTTCTGCATGCAGCATGCATGTGCTGTTTTCAACAAATCTCCCACTCGGTGAAGATTTCCCAAAATCTGAGCAGACCATCAATCATCCAAATCCGGATCCTCCAAAGGATCCTCCTCTGGCTGCATCTGAATGACTGCCTACGTACCCTGAGTTGGGATCAAGCCAATCGTAGTTCTCTGTCTCTCCCCACTCTGACTATGTGGATAGTTTTGTCATTCCGGCTATGGCACGACAGATTTCAAGCTTCTCATTCGGTAAAACCTTCGTGAACATATCATCACCGTTGTCATCAGTGTGAATTTTCCTGAGTTCTAACAGCCTTGAGCTCAGGACGTCCCGTATCCAGTGATACCTCACATCGATATGTTTTGACCTCGAATGAAAGGTGGAATTTTTACCGAGATAGATAGCACTCTGGCTATCGCAATACAAAATGTACTTCTCCTGCTTGAAACCCAATTCCTGGACGAATGTCTTCATCCACAGCAATTCCTTGCAAGCCTCTGTCACTGCAATGAATTCTGCCTCTATTGTAGAAAGTGCAACACATCATTGCAACCTAGACTGCCATGCCACAGCTCCTCCTGAGAGAGTAATCAGATACCCCGAAGTAGACTTTCGGGTATCCACATTTCCTGCCATATCTGAATCGGTGTAGCGTATCAACACTGGTTCGCTGCTTCCAAAACATAATCTCATATTGGATGTGCCTCGTAGATACCGCATAATCCATTTGATGGCATTCCAGTGTTCTCTTCCTGGGTTTGACATAAATCGGCTGACCAATCCAACTGCGTGTGCCAAGTCTGGCCTCGTGCACACCATGACATACATAAGACTTCCCACTACTGAGGTGTATGGAACCTGTTTCATTTCCTCATTCTCTGTCTCAGTAGAGGGGCTCTGTTGTGTAATTAATCTAAAGTGGGTAGCAAGAGGAGTGCTAACCGCTTTAGCCTTGTCCATCTGGAATCTCTGAAGTACCTTTTCGATGTACTCCTCCTGTGAGAAGTATAATCTCTTGGCTTTCCGATCATGACCGATCCTGATGCCAAAAATCAGTTTAGCTGGCCCCAAGTCTTTCATCTCAAAAGACTTACTCAGTTACTGCTTCAAATTATCAATCCTCGATTGATTCCAGCCAACTATCAACATATCATCTACGTATAACAGTAAGATGATAAAGTCATCGCCAGAAAATTTCTGAACGAAAACACAATGGTCTGAAGTAGTCTTCTTGTATCCCTGCTCCCCCATAACTGACTCGAACTTCACATACCACTGTTTCGGTGCTTGTTTCAAACCGTAGAGGCTTTTCCTGAGTCTGCACACATGGTCATTTTTCCCTTTGACTCTGAAACCTTCTGGTTGCTCCATATAAATTTCTTCTTCCAGATCTCCGTGAAGAAATGTGGTATTGACATCGATCTGCTCAACTTCAAGGTCGAGGCTTGCTGCTAAGCTGATTACCACTCTGATGGATGATGTCTTCACAACTGGAGAGAAGATTTCATCAAAGTCAATGCCTTTTCTCTGATTGAATCCATTGACGACTAATCTGGCTTTGTATCGGGGTTGTGAAGTGTGCTCCTGTTGTTTCACCATGTACACCCATTTATTCTTCAAAGCCCTTTTGCCTCTTGGCAATTTCACCAACTCGAAAGTGTGATTGTCATGCAGCGATTTCATCTCATCCTGCATGGCTTCCTCCCACTTTTCTTTGTCTTCTGTTTCCACAGCCTTCTGGTAGCTCTCGGGTTCTCCCCCGTTAGTAAGCAGCACATACTCATATGTAGAGTATTTGGTTGAAGGTCGCCTCTCTCTGTCATACATTCTCTGCGGAACTGATGGTGTAGCTTCTGGTACTGGTGGTTGATCATGATCATTATCTCTGGGAGCTTCATCACCTGTACCCTCATGTCTGGGAACCTCATCTTCAACTCGTACTGGCACCGGTGTGTGAGGTTCTGGATTCACATCTATGTATTGTTGGGGCATTGTCTTTATCTCCTTCCGGATATCTTCTATGGTCTGATCTTCGACGAATACAACATCTCGGCTCATAACGATTTTCTTCTCCACATGATCATACAGTTTGTAGCCGAAATCATCCTGACCATAGCCAATAAAGACACACTGTCGCGTCTTTGCATCAAGCTTGGATCTCATCCTTTGGGACGTGTACAAATGCTTTGCACCCAAAGACATGCAAGTGTTCGTATGACACTTTTTTACCTGTCCAAGCTTGGTTAGGAACATTAACTTTTAGTGCGACTCCTAGGGACATGTTCAAAACATGTCTCGCTGTGTTGAGTGCCTCCCCCCAGAATGTCTTCGGCAGCTTGGCTTGTGACAGCAAGCTTCTGACCCTTTCGCACAAGGTTTTGTTCATCCTCTCAGCTAGGCCATTCACTTGAGGTGTCTTTGGAGGTGTCGTTTGATGTCTGATTCCTTGCGTCTTGCAGTACTGATCAAACGAACCTTTGTATTCCCCACCGTTGTCTGTTCTGATGCATTTGAGTTTCTTGCCGGTTTCTCTCTCCACCAGGGCGTGAAACTCCTTGAACACTCCAAGCACTTGATCTTTTCTCTTCAAGGTGTATGCCCAGATCCTCATTGAATGATCATCTATGAATGTCACAAAATAAAGTGACCCTCCAAGTGTTCTAGTCTGCATCGGACCGCATACATCTGAATGTATGAGATCAAGTACCTCCGGTTTCCGTTGAGGCGGGGAGCTCTGGAAGGACACTCTGTTCTGTTTTCTAGCCATGCAGTGTTCACACTTCCGTAAGTGTGAGTTCTTCAATTTGGGAAGAACACTCTGCCTGCGTAGTATCTCCATCCCCGTTTGACTCATGTGACTGAGCTTTTTATGCCATAACTCGGCTGCCTCATTACTGTTAACTGTATTTATACTACTATTGGAAATCTTAGCATGCATCAAATACAGAGTTGAATCTTTCTTACCTCGTGCCACCACCATTGATCCTTTAGTGAGCTTCCATGTGTCGTCACTAAAGGTGCTGCAGAAACCTTCATCATCCAGTTTGCCTGTTGAGATCAGGTTTAACCGGATGTCTGGGATGTGCTTGACTCTCTTCAACACTAGCCTTGTCCCGTTCTATGTTTCAAGGCAGATGTCTCCAATACCGACAGCTTTTGACTGGCCGTCATTCCCCATCCTTACAGCACCGTAGTCTCCTGGTGTGTAAGATGAAAAGAAGTCTCTGTGAGATGTGGCGTGTATGGAGGCACCACTATCTATCACCCAACTGGTCTCGTGGCTGGCAAGATTCACAACATCTTCTTCGTATATAATGAAGAACTGTTTGGAGTTATTGTCGGTGGTAGTAGCAACTCTTTCTTGATTAGAGTCACCATCTTTCCTAGACTGCTCGTTCTTCAGTTTGTAGCAATCCTTCTTCATATGGCATTTCTTTTTACAGTGGAAACATTCAATTTCCCTATTTCTTGATTTACCTCGGTTCTTGTCTGGTCTACCTGGGCCTCGGCTTTTACTCATCCCCCTTCTGGTGTTCTTCTCTGTCACTAGAGCTTCTGAGGTTGAGGTTGACGCTGACTCCTGCATTCTCGTCCTCTTTTCTTCCTCGAAGATCCTGGTCTTTGCCATCTCCATAATGACTTTCCCATCTGCGGATGAATTTATCACCATATATCTGAACGTTTCCCAAGATTCTGGTAACGTATTAAGGAGTATTAAGCCATTTACCTCATCACTGAAGTCTATGCCCAATCCAGATAATTCTTTCATTGTTCCGAGGAAATCGTTGACGTGGTCCGCCGCAGCTGTACCTTCCTGGTATTTCAACCACATCATCTTCTTGATGTAGTACAACTTGTTGTTGACAGTCTTTGCTCGGAAAAGGCTCCTCAGCTTTCTCCATAATACACGTGCATTTGTCTCTTCATTGACATGGTTCACGATACAGTCGTCGATCCACTGACGAATAGTACTGCATGTTTTCTGGTGAAGATTAGCCCACTTATCATCGGACATTCCTTCTGGTTTCTGCTCCAGAAATACCGATCCATCATAGTCCTTCACAAACAGAGGGTCTTTCATCCTTCCTCTCCATGTGAAATAGTTTGTACTGGTTAACAAAACCATTTTTCTGTTGCCCCCATCCATCATAAAATTCTAAGCAGAATTTCAAAAAACGAACCTCACCGTTGCGTCCGGAATAGTCAAAAATGGTGGAAATGACACTTCGTTTGTCAAAATCCGACACAGGGACCAAATTGCAAATTTCAGAAATTACAGGGGTCAAAGTGCAATTTCCAAAAGTTCAGGGGCCAAAGTACAATTACGGAAAAGTTCAGGGACTAAATTGAAATTTCCAAAAGTTAAGGGACTAATTGAAAATTTCTGAAAGTATGGGGCTAAATTGTAATTTCCAGAAAGTTTAGAGACCAATCTGAAATTACCAGGCACCGCTGACGTGGCAAGTTTTGCTGACGTAGCTGACACGTGGCGCTGACGTGTCACTGATGTGGCGGATGATGTGGCAACTGACTGTACGATGACTGGGCTGCTGACTGTGAGGCTGACTGGGCTGCTGACTGTGCGCTGACTGGGCGACACGTGGCGCTGACTGGACTGCTGAGTGGCAGTCCTCTTCTTCCTCTGGAGCGCGTATGGCGCATGAAGAACTCTTTGTCAGGCTCGTGGCGCGCGTGCGGTTTCCTCAGGCCTCTGTTCGATCACCGGAAAATACCACTGTGCTCGTCTCACAGTGAAAAGTCCGATGGTATGTTCAAAATCGATTTTCGACAACTTTCGTCGGAACCGACTTTCCGAACCGAATCTCTGTTACCGAGTTTCGGGATCCCTACGAGTAACCTTAGCTACTGATACCACTTGTTGTGATTAAACACACACGAATAGAGGTGATTGGAGAGAAAACTCTTCTTTTATATTACTTACAAAAGAATTACAAAGCTTACTAACTCAAGCTTTACAAAAAACTCTCACAGCACTTTACTCTCTATTCTCACTCAATTGGGATGCTTAAACAATGATCCAGAGGCTCAAATTTATAGAGTCAAAACCATGTGAACAGTGTCACGCGGTTTTGGCAAGTTTTTCAACTTTGCTTGCCAACTATGGATGCTGCCAACCTTGCCAAAACTTTCAACTTTGCTTTCGGTGCTCTTTGTTGGTTTCTGCATGCAGCATGCATGTGCTGTTTTCAACAACACCGTCATTTTTATGTGGCTGACTCACAACTATGAGTTTTTGTCCCCTAGATTCACTCCAAACCTTTAAACAATAGTTTTATCACCAAAGTTCACTCTTAAACCTTTACACCAAATACACCTTTTGAGTATACCCATTCAACAAGGGAGTTCCACAACCTCAAGTGTTTAATATATGTAAAAAGTTTACAGCATAACTAGGATACTCACAATAGATAAAAAAGATTAAAGGTGTGAGTTTCTACCCAAAGTATTCCAAGCTCTCTAAAATGATATGAAGTGAGTAAAAGAATAAGCAGATTTATTTCTCTCCATATTTTTTCCTTGAAAGAAATGTTAGAAAATGTAAAACACTTGGCCAAAACGAAATTGGGGCTTAATATATAATGAAGATGAAAACTGACCCGAACTCACTGTCCTGAGACCGGTATACCGTTAAAGAGTAAAGTGCACCAATGGGATTACTAACCGATGTGGTGATCGACAGACCAGTTAGCTAATCGGTATGGGGACCGGTATGACCCATCCCGGTTCCAATAGTTGTGCAAATTCCAGATTGACCGATATGGAGTAGGCCGATTCCAAAGAGCATGTAAAATTGCCAAAGGTAGAGTAGTGACATCAGTATCAGAGACCGGTATGTCGGTCGCAATATAGAAACTCAGTATTTGAAGTTTTAAAACAATTTGAACATGACCATAATCTTGTATATGAATGTGTTTGAGTCTTATTAGCTTAGAACAATTAAATTATCGACTCACTTATATTGAGAGCCCTAAGCTATAAGACTATACTAGTTTTTCATTAAGCTCTTAAGACGTCACATCCAAATGCTTCAACATATTTTTATAATGCTCACGAATGCACGTCGAAGTCTGATCGGCTTGATCACACACATATAACGCAAGCGCACGTATCGTTCAAGTAGTATAAAATGTATCGATCCCACGAGGACTTAATACCTAAGCTATTAATTTATGAAGCCAAATGTTTACGAGTATCTAATAGATTGGTTGTTTCATTGGCTGATGACTTTAAACTAAAACAAGTAAATAAAATAGTGTGAAAGTGAATTAAAGGTAAAATCAATATTGTTAAACTATTTAGGGTTGTGAATCCTTCCGATATCTTATGAAGATGAAGTGCTTATCTCATGTTTGTTCAATATATTTGTTTACTAACCTGGAACACGAAATTATGCAAAAGCCTATGTCGATGGTCAGATGCAAATACCCAATGTAACCCAATTAATCATATGTCTATGTTAACCAAGTTACCTGAATTCATTAAGATTAAGTTCCCCCCCCTACATGTATATGTCTATCCTGGAAGGAAATCTATTAAGAGTTATCTATCCTTAGGAAGATCGTGGGCTATTAAGTCTAAGGCTGAAACCTAAAATTCCTTCGTCAAGTTTATTTTAAGTATACCACATCAATCTTATTAATGGCCAGTTAACAAGAAGCATTATGCTTAAGACTTAATAAATAAACCTTTACATTACCCAAGACGCAAAATAACCCATTATAAACCGGTGATATTGGAATTCATCACAACCCCAGATTATGTATTTAGTTACAACACATACCTAGGATTACTAAACACTTAAATAAACAAAACATCATAAAAAATAACTTGGAGATAAATAAAAGTAAAATTACAATAATGAAAGAAAATACTGGGGTTAGATGATCCACTTTTAATAATTCAAAATTAGAAATCTCTCTTATTGTCAATGTTACCGATTAATTAATTATATTTACCAGACCATAAAGGCGGAAATTTCATTTATCTCAATTAAGTCCAACCGACCATATAGGCGGTAACAAAGTTATTACCTAAACCGATCATATAGGCAGAAAGTATGTTTGGAATGTAAAACCGACCATATAGGTGGTAAATAAGGATGTCACCTAAATCGGCCATATAGGCGGTAACTAATTAATCCAAATTTTAATTAAAATAAGGGAGATTAATCTAATTTATTATATAAAAGTCTCACATTTTCACCCCAGCAGAATGAGATTACCTGCTCATGTTGTAAATGAAAACACACAAAATTTTATTAATTAAATAAAAAAAAATACAAGAAAACTTAAATAAATATACAAGACATTTTCCTTTAGGTTTTCATGGAGAAATTCCTCCAAAGAAAGCATGAAAAATTTACAAAGTTTATCTTGGTATTTATAGGCAAATCTAAAGGCTTCCACCAATTTTTCCTTCAATTGCTCCACCAAACATGGCACCAAATATGACACCAAACATGCAAGCATGTTTGGTGGAAGTTTGACAATTTTCATTTTTCTTTTATTATTATTATTTTATTTTGAAAATGACTTAAATAATTACACATAACACACTTCCGGATGTTTTATCGATTTCGGTCAGGGAAACTTCAGAATTTGAAATTATTATGAACTTCAGAGTTGTAGATCTTTGAGTCTTCTTTAATCTGAAACTTGAATCACCTCAATCCAATATCGGAGTAACAAGTTTTGGATAAAATACGACAATTGCGCAAAGTTGGAATTTCCGAAATTATACTTCGTTAGTACGCTATTTCAAGTTTCCAATCTCCAAAATCAAAATATCAAGTCCAATTTTTTTCCCTTATTTGTTCCACATTTCCTCCCGATTGATTCCATTAAGTCCAGATTTTATTTTATCTGCAAAATAAACTAAAACACATCAAAACGTTCATAAAACTTGAGAAACTCTACAAAATATTAAGTAAAAGGGGCGGTAAATAATGATATATTTTCCACTCATCATACCCCCAAACCTAACATTTTGCTAGTCCTCGAGCAAAATAATAAAATACAATACAACAAACAATTAAAATTAAACTAAGCCACTTTCGTAGGGATCACGATTGAATTTAGCATATGCAACAAACCTTTAAACCCCTAGGTGTCCCAAGTGGACGAGTTTTAGTCTTCGGTGAGGGCTTATAGTGACGATACCCACAAACGTCAATCTAATGCACATAAAAGCAAAAAGACAAGAGAAAAGAGAATAACAAGTTAGTCACTAAACAAGTGAAACTTCTTATACAAGTTAGTAGTTGTTTTCTTTTTCTAAATTACCAAATAAGTAAATTCTCCGATTATTTTTATCATTATTCATATACACAACCAACAAGGTATTAATCAAATCATTGTGACCACAATATTCATAAGTGTAGTTGAAAAGAGAGTAATATTTATCCTAAAGTTAAATCAGAATTCACACCCTTTTTTTGGCAATGGATTTTTCTTTTATTTATATACAATATCTTCCATCCATGTAGCGAGTTTTGGGTCAGTGACTCCCAAGCCAGTTGGCTATAGGGCACTAGGTGTTAAGACACCCTTACATACTTAATTACTCGGATTTCAGATATCTCTTTTTTCATAACATCTTTGATCCATGTAGCGAGCTTTGGGCTAGTGACTCCCAAACCAGTTGGTTTTAGGGCACTATGTGTTAAAACACCCATACGGACATAATTACTCGGATCTCATTTGTGTGTTTTTTTTTTCATTGCTTTTTTTAGATGTTTCCTCTAATTAAACTAGAGCATTGAATATTACAAACTTTTCACTTACAACTCATGGTCGTATGTTACCATTCATGTTGATAATACCTGTAAACTGAGCATATGAAGATCCAATTTAGTCAGTATTATGGAGAATTCAAAAATTAAATAATTCAAAAATAAATAAACTAAAATTAACTTGTTACGAAATAGGTTGAGATACGTCTCAGGAGTGGAAATTTCTTACACAGCTATCTCAAACACTAATTTCCACCTGATTAGTCAAATTAAAAACACAAAAAACAAAATACTTTTTTTTTATATTTTTGATTTTTATATTTGTTTTTTGAATTTTTGAAAAATTTTGACAAAAAATCAAATAAAAACAACACAACGAAAAATAAATACAAGATACTAGTCAATTATTCCCCTCCCCAAAACCTAATTGAGACATTGTCCCCAATGTCTTAAAAAGAAGAAGAAGAGTTTAGAAGACAATACCTGGTTAGCTGAAATTCTACATCTAGAAAGAAAATTAAAGGTTAAAATCCAGATTTATCCGACGATTCTTACCACGATCATTATCAGACCAGTTAATCTTGGAAAGGATAGGGTCAATTTGAATTTCAAAGGCTAAAAGTTGGTCAATTAAATCATGGGCAGTTCTGGCAGTAAAAATGAGTTCTTTTACAGGTTTTGACACAAATCCATTTCTCTGGGCATCATCAAGAAACACACAAAGAAAAAATCATAAAATCCATCAACATTAAATAGTCAATCGATTTCTGGTGTATGTTTAGGTTCGCCCAAGATAGTACTGTAAAAATTCCTCCATCGTACCCAAGCCACCTGGCAAAGCAATAAAAGCATCAGCATGGTTAATCATTTCTACCAGTCGTTCAGACATACCTGGTATGACAAGTTCCTCTCCGTTTGATGGTCCTACAAGATTTGCTTCTACCGAAGGTTAGGATGATTCCATAAGTTGACTACCTCCTTCCTGTACAACCCTTGAAACGATCCATATTAGTCCAAGAATGCCACGTCATATACTAAGTGCATATTCCTTTCAGCAATGACTCTAACCGATTCTTGTGCTGGCCTCAACAAACTCTCGCTTAAACCAACACTAGTACCGTAAAACACACAGATTTTTACAACTTGTCTTCTTGAAGTGGCTTCCAATTTTTTTATGTATTCTTTTCTCAAACCTGGATTCCTTCAAGAGTGCAATGATGAGTGATTTATAACACCTGAAAAAAGGGTGAGTAATAATAGCACTAGTACCTGTCAAATGACAATTATGAGCTAAATAGTAAAATATATCGTGAAAATCAAAAAGTCAGGATCCTGTCAGAGAAAATTAAAGAAAATAACAAAATAAATCACAATTATTAGTTAAAGACAAAGAGATGATAATATTTACAAGAAGTAACAGCTTGAGTGACGTCTATGCGTCAGGGACAAGCTTCCCATCCAATTTTCTTATAAATTGGCAAACATAGCCTTTTAGAGTCAGATTCCCGAGACTTAAATGTTGTTGTTCTTTTCGAAACTGTGCATATAACATGTGAATTGCGTGATGCACATATCCACTAGGATGCGTCTCAAGAGTCAATGATATGTCATCCAAAGACTCCTTACTCAAGCCATCCCTAATGAATTTAATTTTATCTTCACGGTTATCTATACACCATTCCTAAAGAACGACAACGAGTATTACATGTCATGCATGCACATTTATAGCAAACACCCATTTTTTAGCTCTCTTCACTTTTTAGCAAAAGTGTTTCTTCCTAAACCAGGCAGATATGAAATAAAAGAATCAGAAGATTCACCTGCCAATCGGACCCGTGCTTCAAAAATCCAACGAATGTCATTAGGAATACCTTTGATCATCAGAAGTCTCATTTGTTCCAAGCGAGCTATGTATACTTTCATCAGAGAGTTTTGAGGGAGAGAAGGAAATTGCTTGTGAAGATTGTGTGAGAACGTCTTCCATCCTAAAATGTGACTTTACCTACAAAAATAAAAACACACCAAATATGAATATATACACAATTTTCATGGGTTACCTCCCTGCTAGCGCTAAGTTTAACGTCGTCAACTAGACATGACTGCCCGAACGTTATGTTGGATCTGAAAGTGTGACACTTTCTTTTTGTCGCTCCAATGATTCTCCCCAGTAGTGCTTGACACGCTTACTTTTAACCTTGAATGTTTCATTAGAATTGGGATCATGTAACTCAATGGTTTTATGGTAAAATTTTGTGATTAAGAATGGACCTGACCACCGTGATTTTAACCTTCAAAGGAAAATTTTCAACATTGATTTGCTGAACAATACTCGCTGCCCCAGTTCCAATTGTATGCGCACTAACTTCTCATCATGTCTCTTCTTGGCTTTTCTTTGTATAATTTGGCATTCTCAAAAGGCTATGTGTGAAATTCCTCCAATTCATTGATTTGGAGGAACTGTTTCTCTTCAGTTACTTGCAGTTCAATATTTAACTTGTTCAGTGGCAGCACGCTTTATCTTCAAGCTCCACGGGCAGATTGCATGCTTTAGGTTTGTCAGTGGAACTTTGCCTTTCATCAGAGTTCTGGACGGTACTATCTCTCACATCAAGTCTGAAACATCATCATTTTTTTTTCATCATTCGGGAATTGCATGGCTTTGAAAACATTGAATTTTACTTCTTGGTCCTGTACCCTCATGGTTATTTCTCATTTTTGTACATCAATAATGGTTCATCATGTAGCCAGGAATGGTCTCCCAAGGATGATGGACACGTCTTCGTCTTCCTCCATGTCAAGGATAATAAAGTCTGCTAGGAGAATGAGTTTTTCGACTTTGACCAGCACATCTTCCACTACACATCTCGGAAATGTGAGCGATATGTCAAAAAGCTACATAGTAACTAAGGTGGGCATTGCTTCTCCAATTTGCAGTTTCCTGTAATGCTGGCACCTAAATCACATAAAGCCTTACCGAAGTAATGTTCGCTTATGGTGCAAGGGATGGTGAAACTGTCAGGATCTTTCAACTTTAGGGGAAACTTCCTCTGAATGATGACACTGTATTCTTCTGTCAATGCTACTGTTTCGTAATCTCCCAATCTTCACTTTCATGAAAAAATGTCTTTCATGAATTTGACATAACTAGGCATTTGTTCCAACAATTCTACAAATGGAATGTTGATATGCAGCTTTTTGAAAATCTCCAGGAATCGAGCAAACTGCTTGTCCAGTTTAGTTTTCTAGAGACGATGTGGAAAAGGTGGAGGTGAAGTGAATTTTTCTTGATCATTTGCTTTTGCTTTTTTCCTCCATTTGTGGATCTGCTTCACTGCTTTCTTTTGGAACTCCCTCAACAGTTTCCTTGACTCCTACATTTTTGTTGATCTCAGTACCGCTTTTCAAAGTGATGGCATGACATTACTCATTCCCCATGTTCCTTTGATTTGGTTTGTGTTGCTAGGAAGGGTACCTTGTGGTCTGTAACTCTGAGCATTGGCCAATTGTCCAATTTGATTTTCCAGTGCCTTTATAAAAGTTGATTGGCTTTGAAAGATTGCATTATATGTTGCTTGTTGATTTTTCAACAGGGCAAGTACTTCTGTTATTCCTGGTTCTTTTTCATAATCATGGCCTTTATTCTGCTGTTGGAATCTTGGTGGTGGATTGTTCTTTTGTCTTGAATATGGATTGTTCCCCCGTCTGTTGAAATTGTTGACATAATTCACCGTCTCATCATGTTGGTTGTAAGATTCTTACACTGGTGCTCCTCCATATGGTGAACTTGTGGATCCAACATCAACCTTCATGTTAAGTGTATCCAGACTTTTGCAAATCTGATCCAGCTTGGCACTCAATGCTGTATTGGCTCCAACTTCATAAATTCCAGCAATTCATTGGATCATGCTCCATTCTGTTGGCCACAAAGAATTATTGTTGGCCATTTCTTCAATTGCGAGGGGTGAGTGCGGCCTTAAATCTCATTTTCCCGGTTCACACCGTGTGGCGACTCCATTATTCTCCGGTTTAGTCCCCAGTGGAGTCGCCAGACTGTGTGACACAGAAATGGGCGACAGCATACTGTGGGACTAAACCGGAGAATAATGGAGTCGCCACCCGGTGTGAACCGGGAAAATGAGATTAAGGCCGCACTCACCCCTCGCATGGGAAGACCTTAAACGTTGGGTTCGGAATGGTCCATTACTTATGTCACTTGTAATGAAATGATTTGTGTAATAATTTAATCAGGCCTAAGTAACACTTATTTCAAAGGTATCATGCTCTAAATCCACATGCATGAAATTAATCATCACAACATGCAACATCACATGGCAATCTCACGAACATTTCTCAATCATATGATAGGGAAAACTAAGAAAACCTAATCATGCTTGAGTACTATCTCATGAATATATTAACCATAAACATGCTAACAGCCTAATCATGCTTGAATATCATCCCAAGAACACATCGAATAGATAAATGCAGAATACAAATAATATTATTGCTACATAATGTAAGGAGATCACCCAAAAGGTAATGTGCATGAAATATGATGAGACAGACTTAGTTCAGTGTGCGCGCGTTCGTTTGTAGCGTTCATAAACACATTCGAACTGTAAACAGAAGGTTCGCGTTCATGTAGCGTTTGATAACATTCGAACGGTACCAGACCTGATGATACAAAATGCATGCACGTTCGAGTAGCGTTTGTAAAACGCGTTCGAACGGGAAACAGAAGGTTCGCGTTCGTATAGCGTTCGATAACGCGTTCGAATGGGAACAGACCTGATGCACAAAATGTCATCATAAGGACTTATATGCAAAAATGCAGTGCCTACACATATGTCTATGTTAACCAAGTTACTTGAATTCATTAAGATTAAGTTCCAATTGTGGCTACCCCCGCCCGACAGGTATATGTCTATCCTGGAAGGAAATCTATTAAGGGTTATCTATCCTTAAGGAAGATCATGGGCTATTAAGTAAAGGGCTGAAATCTAAAATTCCTTCATCAAGTTTATTTTAAGTTTACCACATCAATCTTATTAATGGCCAGTTAACAAGAAGCATTAAGCTTAAGACTTAATCAATAAACCTTTATATTACCCAAGACATAAAATAACCCATTATAAACTGGTGATATTGGAATTCATCACAACCCCAAATTATGTATTTAGTTACAACACATACCTAGGATTACTAAACACTTAAATAAACAAAACATCATAAAAAATAACTTGGAGATAAATAAAAGTAAAATTACAATAATGAAAGAAAATGTTGGGGGTTAGAGGATCCACTTTTAATATTTCAAAATTAGAAATCTCTCTTATTGTCAATGTTTACAGATTAATTAATTATATTTAACCAGACCATAAAGGCGGAAATTCCATTTTTCTCAATTAAGTCCAACCGACCATATAGGCGGTAAAAATATTATTACCTAAACCAACCATATAGGCGAAAACTACTTCTGGAATGTAAAACCGACCATATAGGGGGTAAATAAGGTTGTCACCTAAACCGGCCATATAGGCGGTAACTAATTAATCCAAATTATAATTAAAATAATGGAGATTAATATAATTTTTTATTTAAAATTCTCACATTTTCACCCCAGCAGAATGAGATTATCTGCTCATGCTGTAAATGAAAACACATAAAATTTTATTAATTAAATAAAAAGAAAATACAAGAAAACTTAAATAAAATACAATACATTTCCTTTAGGTTTTCATGGAGAAATTCCTCCAAAGAAAGCATGAAAAATTTATAAAGTTTAGCTTGGTATTTATAGGCAAATCTAAAAGCTTCCACCAATTTCTCCACCAATTGCTCCACCAAAAATGGCACCAATATGACACCAAATTCTCCACCAAACATGCAAGCATGTTTGGTGGAAGTTTGACAATTTCATTTCTTATTTTATTATTATTTTTTTTTTGAAAATGACTTAAATAATTACACATAACACACTTATGGATGTTTTATCAATTTCGGTCATGGAAACTTCAGAATTTGAAATTATTATAAACTTCATAGTTGTAGATGTTTGAGTCTTCTTTAATCTGAAACTTGAATCACCACAATCTGAGATACGGAGTAACAAGTTAAGGTCAAAATACGACAATTGTGTAAAGTTGGGAATTTCCGAATCGTACTTCGTTAGAACGCCATTTCAAGTTCCAATCTCCAAAATCAAAATATCAAGTCCAATTTTTTTGCCCTTATTTGTTCCATATTTCATCTTGATTGATTCCATTAAGTCCCGATTTTATTTTATCTGTAAAATAAACGAAAACACATCAAAATGTTAACAAAACTCGAGAAACTATACAAAATATTAAGTAAAATGGGCATTAAATAATGATATATTTTCCGCTCATCACACCCACAAACCTAACATTTTGCTAGTCCTCGAGCAAAATAATAAAATAAAATACAACAAACAATTAAAATTAAATTAAGCTACTTTCGTAGGGATCACGGTTGAATTTAGCGTATGCAACAAACCTTTAAACCCCTAGGTGTCCCTAGTAGACGAGTTTTAGTCTCGTGAGGGCTTACAATGACGATACCCACAAACGTCAATCTAATGCACATAAATGCAAAAAGACAAGAAAAGAGAATAACCAAGTTAGTGACTAAATAAGTGAACTTCTTATACAAGTTAGTAGTTGTTTTCTTTCTTTCTAAATTACCAAATAAGTAAATTCTCCGATTATTTTTATCATTCTTCATATACACAACCAACAAGGTATTATTCAAATCATTGTGCCCACAATATTCATAAGAGTAGTGAAAAGAGAGTAATATTTTTGTCCTAAAGTTAAATCAGAATTCACACCTTTTTTTTTTCAATGGATTTTTTTTATTTATATACAATATCTTCCATCCATGTAGCGAGTTTTGGGTCAGTGACTCCCAAGCCAGTTGGCTATAGGGCACTAGGTGTTAAGACACCCTTACAGAATTAATTACTCGGCTTTCAGATATCTCTTTTTTCATAACATCTTTGATCCATGTAGCGAGCTTGGGCTAGTGATTCGCAAACCATGGTGGTTTTAGGGCACTATGTGTTAAAACACCCCTACTGACATAATTACTCGGATCTCAGGTGTGTGTTTTTTTTCATTGCTTTTTAGCTGCTTCCTCCAATTAAACTAGAGCACTGAATATTACAACTTTTCACTTACAACTCATGGTCTTTTGTTACCATTCATGTTGATAATACCTGTCAACTGAGCATATGAAGATCCAATTTAGTCAGTATTATGGAGAATTCAAAAATTAAATAATTCAAAAATAAATAAACAAATATTAACTTGTTACGAAATAGGTTGAGATACGTCTCAGAAGTGGAAATTCCTTACACAACTATCTCAAACACAATTTCCACCTGATTAGTCAAATTAAAAACACAAGAAACCAAAATATTTTTTTCATATTTGTTTTTTGAATTTTTGA
The DNA here is from genome assembly GCA_019454045.1 of Zanthoxylum bungeanum. NCBI lineage: Eukaryota > Viridiplantae > Streptophyta > Magnoliopsida > Sapindales > Rutaceae > Zanthoxylum > Zanthoxylum bungeanum. The sequence continues at coordinate 3,284 of SKCR01054900.1, read as the reverse complement.
AAAATTTTGACAAAAAATCAAATAAAAACAACACAATGAAAAATAAATACAGGATACTAGTTAACTATTCCCCACCCCTAAACCTAATTGAGACATTGTCCCTAATGTTTTAAAAAGAAGAAGAAGAGTTTAGAAGACAGTACATGGTTAGCTGAAATTCTACATCTAGAAAGAAAATTAAAGGTTAAGATCCAGATTTATCCGATGCTTCTTACCACAATCATTATCAGACCAGTTAATCTTGGAAAGGATATGGTCAATTTGAATTTCAAAGGCTAAAAGTTGGTCAATTAAATCATGGGCAGTTCTGGCAGTAAAAATGAGTTCTTTTACAGGTTTGACACGAACCCATTTCTCTGGGCATCATCAAGAAACACACAAAGAAAATCATAAAATCCATCAGCATTAAATAGTCCAATCGGTTTCTGGTGTATGTTTAGGTTCGCCCAAGATAGTACTGTAAAAATTTCCTCCATCGTACCCAAGCCACCTGGCAAAGCAATAAAAGCATCAGCATGGTTAATCATTTCTACCAGTCGTTCAGACATACCTGGTACGATAAGTTCCTCTCCGTTTGATGGTCCTACAAGATTTGCCTCTGCCGAAGGTTTTAGGATGATTCCCATAACTTGACTACCTCCTTCCTGTACAGCCCTTGAAACGATCCATATTAGTCCAAGAATGCCACCGCCATATACTAATTGCATATTCATTTCAGCAATGACTCTACCCGATTCTTGGGCTGCCTTAACAAACTCTCGCTTAAACCAACACTAGTACCGTAAAACACAAAGATTTTTACAACTTGTCTTCTTGAAGTGGCTTCCAATTTTTTATGTATTTCTTTCTCAAACCTGGATTCCTTCAAGAGTGCAATGATGAGTTGAATTTATAACACCTGAAAAAGGGTGAGTAATAATAGCACTAGTACCTGTCAAATGACAATTATTAGCTAAACATTAAAATATATCGTTAAAGTCAAAAAGTCTGGATCCTGTCAGAGAAAATAAAAGAAAATAACAAAATAAATCACAATTACTAGTTAAGATAAAGAGATGATAATATTTACAAGAAGTAACAACTTGAGTGACGTCTATGCGTCATGGACAAGCTTCCCATCCAATTTTGTTATAATTGGCAAACAGAGTCTTTTAGAGTCAGATTCCCGAGACTAAAATGTTGTTGTTCTTTTCGAAACTGTGCATATAACATGTGAATTGCGTGATGCACATATCCACAGGATGCGTCTCAAGAGTCAATGATATGTCATCCAAAGACTCCTTACTCAAGCTATCCCTAATGAATTTGATTTTATCTTCACGGTTATCAGACACCATTCCTAAAGAATGACAATGAGTATTACATGTCATGCATGCACATTTATAGCAAACACCCATTTTTTAGCTCTTCACTTTTAAGCAAAAGTGTTTCTTCCTAAACCAGGCAGATATGAAATAAAAGAATCAGAAGACTCACCTGCCAATCGGACCCGTGCTTCAAAAATCCAACCAATGTCATTAGGAATACCTTTGATCATCAGAAGTCTCATTCGTTCCAGGCGAGCTATGTAGACTTTCATCAGAGTGTTTTGAGGGAGAGAAGGAAATTGCTTGTAAAGATTTGTGAGAACGTCTTCCATCCTGAAATGTGACTTTACCTACAAAAATTAAACACACAAAAATAAAAAACACCAAATCTGAATATATAAAAAATTTACATGGGTTACCTCCCTGCTAGCGCTAAGTTTAACGTCGTCAACTAGACATGACTGCCCGAACGTTATGTTGGATCTGAAAGTGTGACATTTTATTTTTGTCACTCCAATGATTCTCCCCAGTAGTGCTTGACACGCTTACTTTTAACCTTGAATGTTTCATTAGAATTGGGATCACTAACGTACTAACGGTTCTATCTGGTAGGGGTGTTCGCGGTGCGGTTCGGGGTGGTTTTTTCGTTTTTTACTTCAAACCGCACAGTTAGCGGTTTGGGAAATTAGAAAATGAAACCTCAATTTTGATAAGGAAAACTTCTGCGGCGGTTTAGGTTGGCGGTTTAGCGGTTTGAGCGGTTCGGGTCGGCGGTTTGAATTATAAATTTTTTAAGAAAAGTTTTATGTGTTTTCACATTATAATTGAAGAAAAAATTACATAATTTTCATTTATTCATTACATATTGTTATATGATCATTAAATATCTTAATTTTCATAGTTAAAGAAGAAGAAAAATATAAAATAATATTTAATTTGAACACGGGTCGGCAGTTTAGGCGGTTCGGGTCGCGGTTCGAGTCAAAATTTGCGGTTTGGGCAGTTCGCGGTTTGACATGGGTCCAAACCGCATACCGACCCAAAATTTGATGTTCGATTCGGTGCAGTTCAAAATCATTTTAAATATTTTTTCAAACCGCGCAGTCGGTTCGGTTTGGTGCGGTTCACGGTTTGACCCGAAATTGTGTTCACCCAACTATCTGGTAAAACTTGAGTGATTAAGAATGAACCTGACCACCATGATTTTAACCTTCAAAAGAAAAATTTCAACATTTATTTGCTGAACAATACCTGCTGCCCCAGTTCCAATTGTATGCGCACTAACTTCTCATCATGTCTCTTCTTGGCCTTTTCTTTGTATAATTTGGCATTCTGAAAAGGCTATGTGTGAAATTCCTCCAATTCATTGATTTGGAGGAACTGTTTCTCTTCAGTTGCTTGCAGTTCAAGATTTAACTTGTTCAGTGTGCAGTACGCTTTATCTTTAAGCTCCACGGTCAGATTGCATGCTTTAAGTTTGTCAGTGGTAAGAGAGGAAGTACAATACATGAAATGAAGCCGTCAACCATCGAAATAGTTAAGTCTCGAATGGGAATTGGTGGTGAAACTTACAAAGGTTCAGGTTCCATGTTGATGATTGCTTCTTGACCTTCTCGTCTTTCCCTTCTCAACTCTCTAATTGTTCTTTCAATTTATGGGTCAAGCGGACAAATTTCAAAGCTTCTGGTTCTTCTCATGTAGTGTTTGAGAACCTGAAACACAAGAAAACAGAAATAATAAGTAAAAATAAATTAGACACAGGTACAAGTATCTAACCTCAAAATTAATAGTGAAAGATAAATAAGTCCCCGGCAACGGCGCCAAAAACATGATCGGCATGATGACACACGTATAATGCAAGCGCATGTATCATTCAAGTAGTATAAAATATATTGATCCCATTAGGACTTAATACCTAAGCTATTGATTTATGAAGCCAAATGTTTATGAGTATCTAATAGATTGGTTGTTTGATTG
>SKCR01054899.1:0-29634 GCA_019454045.1 Zanthoxylum bungeanum | reverse complement strand
GCCGAGTCAGAGTTGGATTTAGATAATAAATCCTGAACCCAATTTTAATTAATAAAATATATTTTTAATTATATAAATTATTTTTTAATTTTAAATAAATATATTTATAACTAAAATTGTAAGGTCATGTAACATCCGGTAATCTCGACTATTGTTACATTGTGGGACGAGTGTTACATAATATAAATTATGTTTGTACACATATATACTCGTGAAATGACTTTGGAGATAATAGGTAAATCGTTCGAAATTCCGATACGAAATTGTACGATGTTTCTGTTGGGGTTTTAAGGGGGAATATTGGTAACGCAGCGGAATAGTGGAAAATCAAAATTTTCCGATTTCAAAATTTTTCTTGGATCAATTAAATAAACTTATTTATTTAATTATCCAATTATCAAATTCTGAAAAATTACACAAGAGATCAAATTTCTTGGTAATTACCGAATTACCCCAAAACTTTGTAAATTGATTATTTTAGCCCAAAATTTATCAAATATAATTTTGGATGATTCTAAATCATTTCTAAAATATTTTTCAACACATCTAATGCATCAAAATAATATTTCACACAAATCCCCAATTTTTAGTCTAATGCTGTGAGCCACCCAAAAGTTTCAATTAATTACAATTGGTCCCTTTAGTTCAAAACATGCCAAGATCAAATACATTCAACCTAAAATTTACATGCATCATATTCATACCATAATACATCACATATATGAAAAGACCCAAATTTGGAGTGGGTTATGAACCCTAATTTTTCAATTTAATCAAATTGTCCAATTTCACCAAATTTACAAAATCCAACACTTTAATCCATTCAATACTTCACCAATCTAGCCTCACCACTTTGAAACAACTCTAGAAAAATTCTAGGTCACCAAGGAGTGGCTTACCAACTCTAGAATGACAACTTGATTTTCCAAAAAATAAAAGTAAAGCTTTGAAACCATTTCAAGCTTACTTACATGCATCAATCTTTCATCAAAGTTCACAACCAAAATTAACACAAACTATAAGAAGAGAGATAACACAAAGCAACACAAATGATGCTAAGCATGTTAGAAACATTTTTCATGTTGAAAACTTTAAAGAAAAACTTACAAAACTCAAAGATTTCCAAGCTTTTTCCTTTAGCCTTCAAGCTTTTCTCTCAACTTCTTTTATGTTTATTTGGTATCTAATGAACTTGTCTAACCCTAAAAGATGAAAAAAAACAATATATACTTGCCCAAAATTGGCCTTGCTCGAAATTGTGATGTATATATAATATCTAGATATTTTTTTATTTCGTTTCAATAAAGCTTTAATCAACTTGTATAAGCAATCATCAAACCATTTAATGATTTTCTTTAAAGTCAAATAAAGCAACACAAAAAATATAACACTTATATTTAATTATGGTGTTGGTCGAATTTTGCAAGAATAAAGGAAAATAGATATTTTCAATTTTAACATTTAAAATAAAATATCTAAGTCATCATCACACATTTGATAACCTTTTTTCCTTTAATGCAAAAGTCAACAATTTACACTAATAATCATTTCCTAACTTTATCATTTGGTGAGATATTTATAGTTTAATTATATTATTCATTTAACAATTAAATAATTAAATAATTAATTAAATACAAATATCTCAAATATATGTATTATATTTACTTTAAATATCTCAAATACATATATTAATGATATATGTCAAATACCTTATTTGATAATTTATTAATGTGTATTTAATAATATCATATATTAAATACAAATACACATTAATTAGGAAATGACGGTTCGGCCCGTTCGCATGTATTTTGTTTAACGTTTTAACGATTTATAAATAATCATCATTATTTATAAAAGTCGCCCTAGTGCTCTACGAGTATATTTCATTAGTGAGACTTTCTAGATTCAAGTATATCCGTCATAAAATTCAATTTCGTGTCCATAATTTACCCACCTGTAAATTATGACGACCACAGATAAACTAGTTGAATCATACAGGTTGAGGTCATTGCATACGAATAATCCCTCCGTCACAAGTATCTGGATAATCCCAGAGATATAGATGTAAACGTCAAATCTCTATAGGTATTATCACGTCGACGTTTCTATTAGCAATCTCTAAATAACATTCGGAACTTACTTTCGAAGTATACTGTGGCCACAGATTTAACAGATTGCTAATCACACTTGGACTACCTATGCTATGTACAAGAACTGACGGATCATATCTTGACACACACACGATATCCTGAGGGACCCGGTCCACACTGATGAGTGGTATTTATATCAATATTCCCACTCATTTGACCTAATATTTCGTTATAGTTTCTCGGGTTTGATGAACGTTTTGATGTGTTTTAGTTTATTTTGCAGATAAAATAATATTGGGACTTAATGAAATCATTAGGATGAAATGTGGGTCAATTAAGGGCAATTATTGGATTTGATATATTAATTTTGGAGATTGGAAACTTGAAAGGGCGTTTTTGACGAAGTGCAGTTTTGGAAATTCCAGTTTTGTGCATCTGTTGTATTTTGGGCATAACTTCTTACTCAGATATCGGATTGGGCTGATTCAAGTTCCAGATTAAAGAAGACTCCAAGATCTACAACTTTTAAAGAGAAAATATTTTCAAATTCTGATGTTTCATGACCGAAATTGATGAACCATCCAGAAGTGTGTGGAGTGTAATTATTAAAAGTCATTATCAATCATTTTCAAAGCAAAATATTAATTAATAAATAATTAATAAAAATTATCAAATCACCACCAAACAAGATAAGAAATTAGTGGAGCAATAATGGATTTGGTGGAGCAATTAGATAAGCAATTAGTGGAGCAATTAATAATTTATTTGGTGGATGATTTGATGGTGGCAAAATTTTGCCTATAAATACCAAGCCATTTCATTTGTAAAATTCATACTTTCTTCTAAGGAATTCCTTAAGAATACTAAGAAGATTGTATCTTGTTTGTTTATTTACAGCTTTCAGTAATTAATTTTCGTTTTCGCACTTTCTTTTCTTTACTTTTCAGTTTTTACTTTCCGCAATTTACTTTTACGCACAGTACTTTTCTTTCTTTAATTTTCAGTTTTTACTTTTTAGTAATTTACTTTCAGCAATTTACTTTTCAGCAATTTACTTTCAGCAATTTACTTTCAGTAATTTACTTTCAGCATTTAATTTTCAGTATTTAATTTCAGCATTTACTTTCAGCATTTAATTTTCAGTATTTTACTTTATGTCTTTTATTTTATTTAAGTTTTTTTTTACTACCCGTAAATATGTGTCGTAACTAAGCCAGTTATCTGGGGTGTGTGATGAAATCAAATATCACCGTTTTATAAGGGTTAGATTATAGCTTGGGTAATATAAAGATTTATTTATTGAGTCTTAAATTAATGCTTTTTCATTAACTGGCCATTAATAAAATTGATCTGGTAAATCTAAAATGAACTAGACATAGGGATTTTAGGTTTCAGCCTTAGACTCAATAGCCCACGATCTTCCTTGAGGATAGATAACCCTTTAATAGATTTCCTTACAGGATAGGAATATACCTGTCAGGCGAGGGTAGCCATAATTGGAACTTAATCTTAATGAATCCAGATAATTTGGTTGACATAGACATATGGTTCAATTGGGTTAAACTGGGTATTTGTGTCTGACCATCGACAGAGGCTTACACATAATTTAGTGTTCCAGGTTAATAAATCAATATGTTACCCAACTATAAGATAACCACTTCATCTTTAAAATGATATTGGAAGAAATCACAACCCTAGATAGTTTTTAATATTGAATTTTCTTAAAACCTATTTAAGCAATTTTATTTACTTGTTTTTTAAATTTAGAATCGTCACCATCCCAAATCAATCAATCAACTTGTTAGATATTAGTAATCATTTGACCTCATAAAATTAATAGTTTAGATATTAAGTCCTCGTGGGATCGATATTTTTATACTACTTGAACGATACGTGCGCTTGCGTTATACGTGTGTGTTTACGCCGGTCAAGTTTTTGGCGCCGTTGCCGGGGACTTAGTTATCTTTTACTATTAGTTTAGGGGTTAGATACCTTTACTTGTATCTAATTTCTTTTTACTTATTATTTCTGTTTTCTTGTGTTACAGGTTCTTAGACACTTCATGAGACGAACCAGAAGCTTTGAACTCCGACCACTTGACCTAGAAATTGAAAGAACCATCAGACAGTTGAGAAGAGAAAGGCGAGAAGGCCAAGAAGCTTTAGTCAACATGGAACCTGAACCTTTGATCGTTGCACCACCAATTCCCATTCGAGACAGAACCATTCCGATGGTTGACAGACTCATTTCATGTATTGTACTTCCTCCCTTACCAGCAAATGCGTGTGACATCAAAACATGCATTCAGATGATTCAGCAGTCAGTTCAATTTGGAGGGAATGCAACTGAAGATCCTAACGCCCACATCAGCAACTTCCTGGAAGTTTGCGGCACTTTCAATTACAACCGAGGAGCTGAAGAAGCAATGAGATTGCGGGTTTTTCCATACTCTTTGAAAGACAGAGCAAAGGCCTGGCTACATTCACTACCAGCAGGTTCCATCACAACATGGAACACCCTAGCCACCAAATTCCTTGCAAAGTACTTTCCACCAGCCAGAACAGCAAAACTGAGAAATGACATCACATCCTTTGTGCAGCAAGATTCAGAATCCATGTACGAAGCTTGGGAAAGATACAAAGATCTGCTCCGGAAATGTCCTCACCATGAGATTCCAAAATGGCTTCAAGTCCAAACTTTCTATAATGGACTTTCTGGATTGATGAGAACCACTATTGATGCTGCTGCTGGAGGAGCTTTGATGTCAAAAGGAGAAGATCAAGCCTGGGACCTAATCGAAGAGATGGCCAATAACAATTCCTTGTGGCCAACAGAAAGGAGCTTGATTCAAAGAATTGCAAGAATTTATGAAGTTGGAGCCAACACAGCAGTTAGTGCCAAACTGGACCAGATATGCAAATTCATGGAGACTCTCAACACTCAAAGCAATATTGGAGCAACAAGTTCAACATATGGAGGAGCACCAGAGCCAACTCAAACTGAAGAAACGGTGAATTATGTCAACAATTTTAACAGACAGGGAAACAATCCATATTCCAACACCTACAACCCAGGGTGGAGGAATCATCCCAATTTTTCATGGAGCAACAATTCTGGACAAAGGAACAATCCACCACCAGGATTTCAACAGCAGAACTATCCACCACCTGAATTCCAACAGCAGAACAAAAGCCAGGAGCAGACAAATGAACCAGGCATAACAGAAGTGCTGACTCAGTTAAAAAAGTATGATGCTATATTTCAATCTCAAGCGGCATTAATTCAAAGTCAATCTGCTTCTATTAAAGCACTAGAGAATCAAATGGGACAACTGGCAAATGCTCAGAGTTACAGACCGCCAGGTACCCTTCCCAGCAACACAGAGCCAAATCCAAGAAACATGGGGAAGGAACAATGTCATGCCATCATGTTAAAGAGCGGTACTGAAATCAACAAAGATGTTGGAGTCAATTCAACTGCTGAGGAAGTTCCAAAAGAAATAAAGCAACAAATGGAAGAAAAAGAAGCAAAGGAAAAAGAACAGATCACTCCACCTCCACCTTTTCCTCAACGTCTTCAGAAGAATAAATTGGACAAGCAATTTTCCCGGTTCTGGAGATCTTCAAAAAGCTGCATATCAACATTCCATTTGCAGAAGCGTTGGAACAAATGCCCACCTATGCCAAATTCATGAAAGATATTCTTTCACGAAAGCGGAGATTGGAGATACGAGACAGTAGCATTAACAGAAGAATGCAGTGCTATCATTCAGAGGAAACTTCCCCCAAAGTTGAAAGATCCTGGCAGTTTCACTGTTCCTTGCGTCATAGGAGAACATAACTTTGGTAAGGCTTTATGTGATTTAGGTGCTAGTGTTAACTTGATGCCTTTTTCTATTTTCAGGAAATTACAGATTGGAGAAACAATGCCAACTTCAGTCTCACTGCAACTTGCTGATAGAACGCTCGTATTTCCAAGAGGCGTAGTTGAGGATGTGCTGGTCAAGGTTGACAAATTCATTTTCCCAGCAGATTTTATTGTCCTTGATATGGAGGAAGACGCAGACGTGCCAATCATCCTTGGGAGACCATTCTTGGCTACAGGTCGAACCATTATTGATGTACAAAAAGGAGAATTAACCATGAGGGTACAGGACCAAGAAGTAACATTCAATGTTTTCAAGGCCATGAATTTCCCAGATGATGAAAAGAAGGAGGAATGTTTCAGACTCAATGTGATACACAGTACCGTTCAGAACTCTGATGAAAAACAAAGTTCTACTGACAAACTTAAAGCATGTCAATTACCTGTGGAGCCTAAAGATAAAGCATCTTTTGCACTGAAAGAGCCAATTCTTGCTCTACAAGCAACAGAAGAGAAAAAGTTCCACCAGCTCAACGAATTGGAGGAATTTCACAATCAGCCTTTTGAAGATGCCAAATTGTACAAAGAAAAGGGCAAGAAAAGACATGATGAGAAGTTAGTGCGCATACAACTGGAACCAGGGCAGAAGGTACTGTTAAACAAATCAAGGGTGAAAATCTTCCCATGGAAGCCAAAATCACGGTGGTCAGGTCCATTTGTGATCACCAAAGTTTTACCAAATAGAGCCGTTGAGATACATGATTCTGACACTAACAAAACTTTCAAGGTTAAAAACAAGCGTGTCAAGCACTACTGGGGAGAATCATTTGAGCGACAAAAAGAAAGTGTTACACTTTCAGATCCAGCTTAACGTTCGAGAAGTCATGTCTGGCTGACGACTTTAAACTTAGCGCTAGCAGGGAGGCAACCCATGCAATTTTTGTATATATTGTGATTTGGTGTGATTTAATTTTGTGTGTTTTATTTTTGCAGGTTTAGTCATTTCAAGATGGAAGAAGCTTTCGCAAATCTTCACAAGCAATTTCCTTCTCTCCCTCCAAAATCTCTGATGAAAGTATACAAAGCTCGCTTGGAACGGATGAGGTTATTAACAATCCATGGTATTCCTAATGATATTGTTGGGTAATTGAAGCACGAGTCCGATTGGCAGGTGAGTCTTCTGATTCTTTTATTTCACATCTGCCTGGTTTTGGAAGAAGCACCTATGCAAAGAAACGTAGAGCTAAGCAAATGGGTGTTTGTTTCAAATGTGCACGATTTAATTGCAACACTCGTTGTCGTTCTTTAGGAATGGTGTCTGATAATCGCGAAGACAAAATAACTTCATTAGGGATGGCTTGAGTAAGGAGTCTTTAGATGATATATCTTCGACTCTTGAGACGCATCCCAGTGGATATGTTCATATAACCATTCGCAAATTACATACACAATTTCAAAAAGAAAGACAACAGTTAAGTCTCGGGAATCTGACTCAAAAAGACCCTGTTTGCCAATTTATAAGAAAATTGGATGGGAAGCTTGTCCCTGACGCATAGACGTTAATCAAGCTGTAAATTTTTGTACATATTATATCTCTTTGTCTTTTCCTAAATTATTGATTTGTTTTGTTGTTTTCTTTTGTCTTCTCCGACAGGATCCAGATCTTTTTGACTATCACGGTCTATTTATTATTTTGCTACTAATCGTCCTTTGGAAGAAACTTGTGCTATTTTTACTCACCCTTTTCAGGTATTATAAATTCAACTCATCATTGCACCTTTGAAGTCATCCAGAGTTGAGAAAGAAAAACATAAAACATGGAAGCCACTTCAAGAAGACGAGTTGAAAACATTTGTGTGTTTTGCGGTAGTAGTGTTGGTACTAAACCACAATACATAGAAGCAGCACATGAATTGGGTCGAGTCTTAGCTGCAAGGAATATGCACTTAATATATGGCGGAGGCAATCTTGGATTAATGGGGATCGTTTCAAAGGCCGTACAAGAAGGAGGCAGTCATGTTTTGGGAATCATCCCAAAACCCTTGGCAGAGGCAAATCTTATGGGTCATCAAACGGAGAGGAACTGATCGTGCCAGGTATGTCTGAACGCCTGGTAGAAATGATTAATCGTGCTGATGCTTTTATTGCTTTGCCAGGTGGTTTGGGTACACTGGAGGAAATTTTTATAGTTCTATCTTGGGCGAACCTGAACATACACCAGAAACCGCTTGGACTGCTCAACGTTGATGGATTTTATGATTTTCTTTGTGTGTTTCTTGATGATGCTCGGAGAAATGGGTTCGTGTCAAAACCTTTGAAAGAACTCCTCTTTACTGCCAGAACTGCTCCGGATCTAATAGACCAACTCATAGCCTATGAACCACAAGTTGACCCTATTCTTTCAAAGATAAATTGGTCCGAGGACGATCGTGGTAAGAGGCGTCGGATTAATCTGGATCTTAACCTTTAATTTCCTGTAGATTTTCAGCTAACCAGGTACAACTTCTTAACTCTCCTTTTACTGTTTAAGACATTGGGGACAATGTCTCATTTAGGTTTGGGGGAGGGAATTAGTTGATCAGTACCTTGTTTTTAGTTGTGTGTTATTTTTATTTTTAGTCCAAAATTTTTCGAAAAATACAAAAAAATTGAAAAATTTTCAAAAATTACAAAAATATTTGTGTTTTTTTAATTTGACTAAAAAGGTGAAATTGGTAAAAGATAGCTGAGTAAGGAGTTTCATTCCTGAGACGTATCTCAAGCCTATTTTCGAAACAAGTTAATTTTTGTTTATTTCCTTTTAAATTATTTAATTTGTGAATTCTCCTTAAAACTGACTAAAAGGAATCTTCATATGTTCAGTTAGTAGATATTATCAACATATATAGTAACATACGGACATAAGCTAAAATTGAAAAGTTTGTAATATTCAGTACTCTAGTTTAATTGGAGGAAACATCTCAAAAAGCAGTGGAGTAAAAAAAAAAAAAAAAAAAAAAAAAAAAAAAAAAAAAAAACGTCTGAGATCCGAGTTATTAAGTCTGTAAGGGTGTTTTAACATCTAGTGCCCTAAAACCAACTGGTTTGGGAGTCATTGGCCCAAAGCTCGCTACATGGATCGAAGATGCTGCAAAAATATATATATCTGAAGTCTGGGTAATTAAGTCCGTAGGGGTGTCTTAACACCTGGTGCCCTAAAGCCAACTGGTTTGGGAGCCACCGACCCAACACTCGTTACATAGATGGAAGATATTGTATATAAATAAAAAATAGAAAAAAATCAAAGAAAAAATCAGAAAAATGAGAAAAATTATTCCATTGCTACCAAAAGGTGTTAAATCTGATAGAACTTTAGGACAAAAATATTACTCTCTTATCAACTGCACTTGTGACTGTTGTGGGCAAAAATGAGTTGATTAATATTTTGTTGGCTGTGTATATGAAGAATGGTAAAAATAATCAGAGAATTTACTTATTCAGTAATTTAGAATAAAACAAAACAACTAGTAACTTGAAGTAGAAGTTTCACCTGATTAGTCACTATCTTCTTTATCTCTTTTCACTTGTCTTTTTGCTTTTGTGTGCATTAGTTTTACTACCTTTTTACTTTTGTAAAATGTTTGTGGGTGTCATTGCTGTAAACCCTCACGAGACTACAACTCGTCCACTAGGGACACCTAGGGGTTTAAAGGCTTGTTGCATACGCTAAATGCAACCGTGATCCCTACGAAAGTGGCTTAGTTAATTTATTTACATTATTTTATTTTATGTTTTGCTCGAGGACTAGCAAAATGTTAGGTTTGGGGGTGTGATGAGTGGTATTTATATCACTTATTCCCACTCATTTGACCTAATATTTCGTTATAGTTTCTCGGGTTTGATGAACGTTTTGATGTGTTTTAGTTTATTTTGCAGATAAAATAATATTGGGACTTAATGAAATCATTTAGGATGAAATGTGGGTCAATTAAGGGCAATTATTGGATTTGATATATTAATTTTGGAGATTGGAAACTTGAAAGGGCGTTTTTGACGAAGTGCAGTTTTGGAAATTCCAGTTTTGCGCATCTGTTGTATTTTGGGCATAACTTTTACTCAGATATCGGATTGGGCTGATTCAAGTTCCAGATTAAAGAAGAGACCAAGATCTAAAACTTTGAAAGAGAAAATATTTTCAAATTCTGATGATTTCATGACCGAAATTGATGAACCATCCAGAAGTGTGTGGAGTGTAATTATAAAAGTCATTATCAATCATTTTCAAAGCAAAATATTAATTAATAAATAATTAATAAAAATTATCAAATCACCACCAAACAAGATAAGAAATTAGTGGAGCAATAATGGATTTGGTGGAGCAATTAGATAAGCAATTAGTGGAGCAATTAATAATTTATTTGGTGGATGATTTGATGGTGGCAAAATTTTGCCTATAAATACCAAGCCATTTCATTTGTAAAATTCATACTTTCTTCTAAGGAATTCCTTAAGAATACTAAGAAGATTGTATCTTGTTTGTTTATTTACAGCTTTCAGTAATTAATTTTCGTTTTCGCACTTTCTTTTCTTTACTTTTCAGTTTTTACTTTCCGCAATTTACTTTTACGCACAGTACTTTTCTTTCTTTAATTTTCAGTTTTTACTTTTTAGTAATTTACTTTCAGCAATTTACTTTTCAGCAATTTACTTTCAGTAATTTACTTTCAGCATTTAATTTTCAGTATTTAATTTCAGCATTTACTTTCAGCATTTACTTTTCAGTATTTAATTTTCAGTATTTTACTTTATGTCTTTTATTTTATTTAAGTTTTTTTTTTTACTACCCGTAAATATGTGTCGTAACTAAGCCAGTTATCTGGGGTTGTGATGAAATCAAATATCACCGTTTTATAAGGGTTAGATTATAGCTTGGGTAATATAAGATTTATTTATTGAGTCTTAAACTTAATGCTTTTTCATTAACTGGCCATTAATAAAATTGATCTGGTAAATCTAAAATGAACTAGACATAGGGATTTTAGGTTTCAGCCTTAGACTCAATAGCCCACGATCTTCCTTGAGGATAGATAACCCTTTAATAGATTTCCTTACAGGATAGGAATATACCTGTCAGGCGAGGGTAGCCATAATTGGAACTTAATCTTAATGAATCCAGATAATTTGGTTGACATAGACATATGGTTCAATTGGGTTAAACTGGGTATTTGTGTCTGACCATCGACAGAGGCTTACACATAATTTAGTGTTCCAGGTTAATAAATCAATATGTTACCCAACTATAAGATAACCACTTCATCTTTAAAATGATATTGGAAGAAATCACAACCCTAGATAGTTTTTAATATTGAATTTTCTTAAAACCTACTTTTAAGCAATTTTATTTACTTGTTTTTTTAAATTTAGAATCGTCACCATCCCAAATCAATCAATCAACTTGTTAGATATTAGTAATCATTTGACCTCATAAAATTAATAGTTTAGATATTAAGTCCTCGTGGGATCGATATTTTTATACTACTTGAACGATACGTGCGCTTGCGTTATACGTGTGTGTTTACGCCGGTCACACACCCAACGAACAGGCGGAGGTCTGATCTAAATAGATCGGTGACGTGACTTCCATCTAAGTGTGGAGGATGTCTCATACAGCCACAGTGGTATTTCAAGTCGAATGACCACTATGCTACTCAACCCGAGAAGATTCTTATTGACGTTGGTGTACTATCCATTAAGAATCTTCGGTGAGTCGTTCAGTGTTTATCCACTATAAGCATCTACACGTCTATACGAGTCTCCCCGGACTCATGGTTCATTGGGATAAACAATCGGACCAAGTCTCGATATAAGACATGTACTGGTCTCAACAGATTTGACTAACCGACCCGTGTTAGTGAATCTTGACCAGAAACAGTATTTGATAATATACATTTAGCAGTGACACTTCCCAATGTCAATTACAAACTAGCTTTGTAACTATGTACTGCATTATATATTATCAAGCCTTTGTCTAATATATACATATCACTAAACCATATTTAGTTTCAATCTAATCGTAATCAGATCGAATACGTATATAAAAACAAGAGGTGCAACCAAAAATAAGTAATATTATGGAAAAAATGATTGTTCGTATTCATGTATCAGACATAAATACGGAGCGGATTGGCGCTCTGAGCACCAACCCCAACAGTTTCACGCAGGATAATCCATGATATTTGGGCTATAACTTTTTCATAAATTCTCCGATTTTTATGAATTTTATATCGTCAGAAAGGTAAGACCGAGACCTACGACTTATGTGTTGAATATTTTTTCCAAATTAGAAACATAATCAGGTCAGAAATATAACTCAAAAATTCAGATGAACAATAATTGCGGACCTATCTAGAGAATTCCACATTTCTCTCACAAATTCTGATTTTTCTTCTAATCTAAATGTTTCAAATTAGCCCTACTATAAATAAAGGGGACTATTCACTTATCCTCAATATTTTGAGGGAAAGATTGAGAGACGTGAGAAGGAAGAAGAAGAAGAAAGAATAAGGAAAAAAAAGGAGAAACAAAAACAAATCTTCTTATAACAAGCTATGAAGAAGAAAAACAACCATGAAAGACTTGATGGATGAAGAAAATCAAATAAAATGAGGTAAGATCAATTTGACCCAAATCTTGGATTGAGAAATTTTGATGATATGATGCTATGTTGAGGATAGTGACATACTAGGAATTGCATTTAGTGGCATTTTGAACATGGAAATTGATTATATTGAGAAAAGTTTAATTTTTGGAAATTCTAATGTTGAGCTAAGGAAAAGTTATGAACTTGGAAGTGTATTTTGATGATGGAATATTGTTTTAGCATACATGAATATTGTAGTTTAAAGAATAGCTTGTATAAAGGTTATGGTATGAGGGTGTTGGAGATGCATTTGGAAGAATTAGACATTGGAGTGATGAGGATTAGGCTTGAAAACAGGTGAGCATCGCGACGCCAAAAGGCTAACGTCGTGACGTACAATGGAATAGTGGCCTATGTTTCACTATTTTTGTGTGAGCGTCGCAACGCGAAACAGAGAAAGCTCTCTGTCTCAGCCTACTCAAGTGAGCGTCGCGACGCGACGCGATGTAAGGGAAGCCTTCTGCCTCAACCATTCTGGTGTGAGCGTCACGATGCGTAAAGATTGGCGTCGCGACGTGTGGCTATTTCTTAGGATAATTTTCTAACCAACTCAGTTTCAACTCAAGATATTAGAGACCACCCAAAAGGTTTCGTATCATCTTATATACACGTAATTTATCATGTCAAAAACATAAAACATCATATAACGATGCTAGTTTCGAAGTATATTCCACGATTTATATTCTAATTAAGTTACCCATTAAAAGTCATCGCATGAACCACAAATTCCTTCGGCGAAGTGAAGTAATGCTAGTGGGACTCCAAATTTGTGAGTGGACACTCTTTTCTTAAGTTGATTCTTCATTATATTGTTTTTAAATATCAGACTTACTTTTCCGCAATTTAGGGTGTTAGCCAAGTTTACTTTCAAATATATTTTGATTAAGAATGTTTTGAGAAATGATTTAGAAAAGTGATGATTACAAAAGCCTGATTTTATGATTTCGAGGCAAAGGGTAAAAACTCATCTCAGTATGTAACTTGACTCATTTATGGAATTGACGAATTCAAATATCATGTGCACACGTAGTTCATGACTAGGGATGACAAATGCCCCTAGATCCTAGATTCAGAGTTTGGAAGGTAGCATAGATCTGCACCCCGGCTCCAGACTTATGGCTTGGGGGACGATGATACGTAACGCCCCAAGACCATCAGATTTCATGGTTAGGAGGACGGCAATATGTAACGCCCCTCGACCATAATTTCAGGGACATGATAGTGGCATGTATTGAGGGACGACGATACGTAACGCCCCAATGTCATGGATTCGAACACATGGCTCTAGTTAGGCATATGGGGGGACGACGATATATAACGCCCCCATGCGTTAGGTTTTTCAGCAGATTTTCATAAAACAGGTTTTCAAAGACAAATTTTCATAAATAAGATTTTCATAGATGTGATTTTTAAAAAGACTAGTCCAATGAAAGTTTTCCAGAGAAACAGTTTTATGAAAAAATATTGTTTTCAAAAAGAAAGAAGTTTCTAGAAAATGTTTCAGAAAAATGAGATTTGAGAAAAACTTTCAGAAAGATTCAGTTTTTCCAGAAATGTTTTCAATTATAATGAACATTTTTATAAGTATTTCAGTTTCCGTTTAAAACTGTTCACTCACTAGGTTGTTCAAATGATCTAACCCTCTCTCTCCCAGTTTTCCTTGTTTTACAGGTTACTCGGAGGACGAACTCAAGAGGATGGATACTGATGGCAGTCATTAGGGTGTTCGGTCAATCAGTCCACCAGGTCAAGTCAGAGACAAAGTTCAGTTCAGTCAGCGTCAGAAAAGTCATGTATCATACATGTTGTATAGTAAAGATTACATATGTAATATATTATAAGTGTTCATTGTCAGAGTTGTAATGTGTAGTGAAATTGTGTACTTAGTATGAGAAGTATTATTCATAAATGATGTTGAGTTGGGCAACAATCCCATGCATGAGTTTATACATGAAATGAGATTAATAGTTGTTAGAGAGTCAGAGGCTCAGAGGGATATGATAGTTTATTCCCTTCCGATAGCATCTCCGGATTGGGGATGTTACAGATCCAATAAAAAACACCAAAAATAATGAAATTCTTAATTTTTATTTTAATTATTAAAAAAAATTAAAAAAAATCTCTGATGTGAATGCATATTTCGTCATTGAAAAATTAGTTTGTTCTCAAATTACTAGAGTTGTGAATACAATTACAAAACAATCCCTCGTTTCTCAAATGGCTTCATACCATTTATATAGGCTCTCAGAACCACTATTGCGACTCACCTTGACGTCATCCTATGTCACTTAATCATCATTGCTACCTTTGAGTCATTGTTTCCACCACTTTCTCAGCCAATCCCACATGTCAGATGTCCTGCCAATGCACCGACCTATAGAGACTACCTGCTAGCTATCTTGTCACTGCACCAACTTATGGCAGCTGATAGGTCTCATGGTTTCATATGGACTTTTACTTTATCGGCTTCATTATTAGCCTTTCGGATGCACTATTTTCCAGGTATGACATACATCATACTGCTTGAGTTGCTTGTATATTACCTCACATAACCTCTTCGGGCCATACTCTTTATGAACCTTATCGAGTAATACTTCATGAACCTCATCGGGTCATACTTCATAACCTCATCGAGTCATACTTCTCCTCTGGTCATGCTCCTCATCCAGTCATCCTGCTCTTCTGGTCACGCTCCTCCTCCGATCATGTCTCTCATCCTGTCATGTCTTCCTCAGGTCATGCTCCTCATCTGATCATGCTTCTCCTTTCGTCATGCTTCATGAATATCATCGAGTTATACGTTTTTCTAGAGCAACCCCAATCTTATCTTCAAATTGATAGAGTCATGACCACATCACTTTATCATAGAAGATTTCATCATGTGGAGCACCTCACTTGCACATATGGTCGGCCCTTCAGGTAGAGCACCTCAAGTGCACATATGATCGACCCCTCAGGTAGAGCATCTCACTTGCACATATGGGTCGGGATCATACTCTTCTCCAATCTTCCTTGTGCTCTTAGGTCATCGGGCTCCTCATGCTACCTCGACCTCGGGCTCCTCATGCTCTAATTTTCCTCAAATTATGTGTTGTGAAAAACTACCATCAACATAAATATGTTAGTGTTCCTAGAACATGCCAAGGATCTCTAAGATGATTTGTGTGTGAATACATAAAGAAGTTTGCGGAAAAAACTTACAATGATCGGATGAGTTTCAAAATTTTTCAAAGGATGTAGGTGGAAGCTCCAAGCTTTCTTCAGTGTTTCCAACACTTGGGTGAATTTCCATATCACCTTGATTCACTCCTTATGTGCTAGTAAGAATAAATTTTGAAAGAAAAAATTTCTCCTCCAAAGAGTATAGTGTTCGGCCAAAGAGAGAATTTTGGGAGAAGATGAATAGTCATGGTTTCCAAAATAAGTGTGTGTTATATATAGTTTCAAAAACCATGTTGGATAAAGGTAAGTGGTTTTTGAAAAAACCATTTACTTTTTGTCAACTACCACCATCACCTTTGACAAGTTATGTGATTGGTGGGTCCCACCCAATTAAATTCAAAATTCAAGTGGGATTAGACAACACACTTCGGGCTCGGTTGCGTTTAATCCGATTAAACGAACTTTCCGTCGCGACGTAATTAAATCTAATTACGGTATTAAATCTATACAGTGTATTGCGTATTATGATCCAGTATTGGATATCACATGCTAGGCCTGAGGCTGAAATTGTGTCTGTCCCGTATGAAGCATATATCGGATCACTAGCAACTAGTCTCTGTAATTGGATAATCATGACCTAGTCATATTATCCCGATAGCTGCAGTATTTAAGAGTACCAGTTATGTATCTCTGCGTGATCATCATCTCCATATGACTTGATACTTCCATCTTGGCATCACACCCAATATACACTACGATTCTCAGTATACCCAGAAGAGGCGTACATAGAACCTGTTAAAGCCCCGGACGACCAAAACCAAAGTATATTGATTGTCGCAAGTATTAGCGATGCAAGTCTCAGGTTAAGACCAAATACACCTACCCTGATTCGGATTCCCATAGACACATAGTCATACTACCAATGAGATTCTGATGGGTCTATCCAGAGCGAAGCTATTCCCGTACCATCAGCAAACAGAACCTCCTATCACACTTGCATAAGTATCCAATACTTAAATATATGAGAACTATGATGTTAAGCTTACATAACGCGCACAAGTGCAATACTAGCATATTCCGCATTATCGATGTCCAGTCTTAATAATACTACGACTATGGATATTTAATGATTAAACCTTTCGTGGATTAATACTGTCTCATGTCTTATTAATCCGGAACTAATCATAAGGACTTTTATCATTTGTATATCCAAGTAATCCAATTACAAAATGATAAAAGAGCAATTTCCTTTGTCACATAGTTAATTTTGTACAAGAACACCATGTCCTTTACGAAATAGTGATGCGTTGCGTCATAATTGTCCAACAATCTCCCACTTAGCCTATAGTCAATCACTCAAGTGTCCAACACCTGAACTATGTACGGGTCGCTCATGCTTATGCTGAGATACGCTTTCGCCAGCGGATATCCAAGGTTATCATCTGAAACGATCTTTTGATCTTGAGAGCGCCACGATGTATGATCTCACAGATCAGATGAAATCGTCGAAGTACGTACTTGGATCATTGATGAGACTGTAATTCCCTAGCATGTGCTATAGCCCAGCTCAGCTACTAACAGAACTACTCATAATCTAATTAGAAATTTTATAGATCCAAAATGCTTCTTTTGCTTCCTCAGCCGCAACAATATATTCCACTTTTGTTGTTGAATCAACAACAATATCTTGCTTGGAAGATTTCCAGCTCACTGTTCCGTTGTTCAAACAAATAAGTACCCTTATTGCGACTTACAGTAGTCTTTATCGGTTTGGAAACTTGCATCGGTGAACCCAGTCACCTCAAGTTCTCCATCTCCATGGTTTAAGAATGCATCTTTAGTTCGTCTGAGATACTTAAGGATGTTCTTAACATCAATCCAGTGACCATCACCTGGATCGGCCTGATAGTGACTTCATATGCTCAAAGCATATGAGACACCAGGTCGCGTACATGTCTTTCAATGTACGAGTTCTCGGAGAGTGCCAACAAATTTTAGATCTATCCCAGTAGATCTTTATTCCTAGAATAAAGGTTGCCTCTCTCAAGTATTCATGGAGAATTTTAATGAAAGCCAAGCTTTCACCGATTGTAGTATGGAATGTCATTGCTAAGAAGCAATACACCATCAACGTATAGGACAATCATTTTCACTGCGCTCCCACTAACTTTCTTATACACACAAGAATTATCTTCGTTTTGAATGAAACCATATTGTAATATGATCTCATCAAAATATTGGTTCCAAGAACACAATGCTTGCTTCAATCCATAAATGGATCGAATTAACTTGCAAACCTTGTTTGCATGTTTTGGTATGAGAAAACCGTTAGGCTGTTGTATAAAACATCCTACAAAAGGTTTTCGTTAAGGAAAACGGTTTTGACGACCATCTGCCATATTTCATTATGAAATATGCAGCAATAGCAAGCATTATCCGAATGAATTTAATCATGGCAACAGGTAAAAGGTTTCGTCGTAATCTACACCATGCCGATGACGATACCCTTTCACTACAAGCCTGGCTTTATACGTTTGTATGTTGCCATTCATGTCTGTCTTCACCATGAATACACATTTGCTACAAATAGGTATAATACCTTCCGGTACACCAACCAGTGTCCAAACTTGGTTGATATACATAGAATCCATTTCGGACTTCATGGCCTCTTGCCATAAATCGGAGTCGATAGCTTGTATCACATCCTCATACGTAGTCGGTTTATTATCCTCAATGAGACTAAAGTCTACATGAGGTGCGATCAGAACCCACACCTCTAAGGTTTTTTTCTGATTCTCCCCATCCTACGCGGTTCTTGTGTGTTAGAAGATTATGGAACAGTCTCATCCCTGATGAACTGTTCGTGTTCCGTTAGGAATTCGGTGCCAGGAACAGTATCACTCCAATTTTCATCGAGTTCTACTTTCCTCCCACTTTCCACTGCATTTAGGAATTCCACTTAGGAAAATTGCATGGAGAGCAACAAATATTTTGTTCTCTTTTGGGTTTTAGATGTAATATCCTTTGGTTTCCCTAGGATAACCTACAAATAGGCACTTATTCGACTTGGGTTCTAGTTTGGTACCATCCAAACGTTTAACATGCCTAGCATCCCCAAATCTTCAAGAACGTGAAACCCAGTTTCTTTCTTGTCCATATTTCATATGTAGTATGTCCAACAGATTTTGACGGAATCTTATTCAAAATAAGTATTGCAATGTTCAATGCGTATCCCTAGAAGGAAATTGGTAGCTCAGAGCGACTCATCTTTGACCTTACTATGTCCAACAAGGTTCGGTTTCTCCGTTCGGACACACCACTCAATTGAGGTGTTCCGGGAGGAGTCCACTGTAAAAGAATACTATATTATTTTAAGTAATCTAGAAACTTATTGCTAAAGTATTCTTCACCACTGTCCAACCGAAATGTTTTAATACTTTTGCCAATCTATTTTTCTACTTCATGTCGAAACTCTTTGAATTCATCAAAAGTTTCCGATTTGTGTTTCATAAGATACACATAACCATAACGCGATGCAACATCTGTAAAGGTTAGAAAGTATTCATAACCACCTCTAGCCTAGCTAGACATGGGCCCACATACGTCACCATGAACGACGGCTAACAGTTCGGTGGCACGTACACCTTTACCATTAAAAGGCGTTTTAAGCACTTTGCCTAATAAACAAGATTCGCATACATCATATGATTTAGGATCAAATCCGTCCAAGTATCCATTCTTCGAAAGTGTGGATATACGAGTCTTGGTAATGTGTCTCATACAACAATGCCACTAATAAGTCTCATCTGATTAACTCAGTTTGAGCTTTTGTTTGTCATATTTTATGTTTGAGATTTGTATATATTCAAAATATAAATACTGTTATTCACATCTAATGTGTATATCTTAATATCTTCTTTATAAACAAAACACCCAGTGTTCTGGAACATAAAGGTATACTTGCAACGGGTTAAACTAGAAATATAGATAATGTTTCTAGTCAAACTAGGTATATTATAACAGTTCCATAATTTAAGTACATGCCCAAATGGCAGTTCCAAAACTTAGGTTCCCACAGCCAAAACAGCGACTCTCGTCCCGCTTCTGACTCGTAGGTTGATCTCATCTGAAGCCAGTCTCCTGCTAGTCAGCAGATCCCGCACATCAGTACATATGTATGTACCACATCGAGTATTAAAAATCCAATTTTTAAAACTAGCAGTGGATATGTTTATAACAAACATACCTGAAGTCGGAGCCTTGCCCGCCTTCATTTCCTTCATATTTGCCTGTGTCATACGACAGTCACGCTTCCAGTGACCCCGTTTCTCACAGTTTAGGCAGACATCTTGGGATATGTCCTTTGTCTTCCCAGAAGACTGTGACAATTTTGGCTTTGCCCTTTTCTTCACACCCTTAGAAGCATTCGGCCAAGCCTTGGCCTTTTGGGATGTCGAAGTAAGATGCGCCTTGCGCTTCTTGCCCTTTTGGAAGCTCTGGCTCTGCCTCCTTAAGCATAGCCATTAACTCTCCAAGAGTTTTCTCTTGATTCATGATGAACCCGCCCCAGCATTCGGGCAGAGACTATAAGATCAAATCTGTGGAAGTCTCGGTCTCGTAGGTAATGCCCAACTAACCTAGCTGTTTGATGTCAGCAATCAACTGCGATATCTAGTGCTCGACAGATGTACCCTCTAACATACGCGAGCGAAAGAGCTTCTTTTGCAATTCATACTTTTGAGATCTAAGGATAGATCTATGAAAATCCTTCAATTTCAACATCATACTATAAGGATCCAATCCTTTGTTATGACGACGAAATTGAGGAGTCATTGTGGTAAGCATAACAGATTGAGCACTAAAGTTATCATTACGATGAGTCTTCCAAAGCTCATGCTCTACTATTTGCTCAACTCTGGGCTCAGGCCCGAGAGATTTCTCTATCCAATAGAGTAACTTCTCAGCTCACAGGACTATCCTGAGATTCATCTCTGATCTCCCATTCTGGAAAATTTGGAGTCGTTAAAGACATTGTCACTTAGGATTATGTCATTTGACGCTAATCTTTCCAGTTATATTGATTGCTATAGTCCAACTATCCAATTAATTATTTCGAGTACAATTAAATGTAATGATTACTATAGTCCAACTATATAATCAACTACAAATGATCAGTTACATTCAAATGTAATGATTACTATAGTCCAACTATATAATCAACTATAAATGAAGTTGTTTGAATACAGTCCAACTGTTTAAAGAAAGCAATATTTAATATTAGTCCAATTAATACATTTATAACAACGATAAATAAAATAAAAGAGCGCGTATTGGCAAGTATTTAAACGAAATTGCAAATTTAATATTTGCCTCCCACTATTTTTCGGCGAGCCTCTAACCCTATGTGGAGTACTTGGGAAACCTAGTTTCCTAGTGGGCTAGGATCCCGTTAAATAACACACAACCTTAACTTTGGCCAACAAGTTGTATGAAACTTAACTAGGTAGATCTTGATCAATTGGATCCCATCCAATTCCTAGATTCAGTAGGTGGACCTCTAAGTCCGAAACATATATCCGATATATGTAAATATATCCAATATATTTCCTTACCTTTTCCTTTGAATCAACTAAGCTTTGGCTTTGGCTCAACAAGCTTAATGATTCCAGTGAAGCGGGACCCATTGACAGTGGGAAAGCTTCGTAATCCACGTCGATGAACTAGAAGTGACCTTGACTTTGGCCAACAAGTCACAACCGCCTAAGACATGCGATATAGAACAAAGCTTTCGTGGTTCCAACACATCCGCGATGGACATTGATCTTGACTTTGGCCAACAAACCAATGCCAATCTTGGATCTTGAGAGAGAACCACTCAATGGAAGGAAAACACTTAATATTTGAATGAGTGTTTTTCGCGTAAATTGACAACCAATTTATTATCTTGAATTAGGTCTCATCATACACCATTAAACATGCATTCTAAAAGCATAATAAGGCGCGAAATAAATTAATATTGATATGCGGATGAATATATAACAAATTTGTTCATAGAACAAATCTCTCCATTTCATCTCTCCCGCTAGCACTATTCTTACTTCTACCCAATTACATAATACTCAAAGAAACCTCATTTGTATTGAGGGGAATTTGTGAGAATAGAAATACAAAGAGAATATAGATAATAGGCTGGACACGCATGTCCAATTTAAATCAATTCTAAATTTATTACAAAAATTTCCAAAATTGCCCTCACCCTTCTAATATCCATCCAATATACATTATTCATACAATACATCCAAGTATTCACACATAGCATGTTATTCAATCAATCTAATCCAATTAATTAATCTTTGAATTAATGACCATCCAATGTTCAAACAACGATTTGATTTGCGCGAGTTCAACTCGTTTAAGAATAAATACTCAAAGTACATATTCTTGAATTATATCGAACTATAATTTTAAATCCAATTTAAATTGTATCCAATACTAATTCATTTTTAATTCCAAATTAAATAATTACACTTTTAATAGTGCCTTTTAGACTTGGATTCCAAATCCAATCTTCATGGGTCTCAAAGGCCCAATAAATATCCAATACTATTCAATTAAAGTCCAATGGGCTTTCAATTAATTCTTTAAGCGTGGGCTTTGGCCATTATGGATCCAACCCAAGGTGCCAAGGCCCAATAAGGAATCACCCTTTGCCCAAAATCAATTTTGGCCCATTAGGCCCAATTAAATTATTAAAAGGCCCAAAAGTTAAATTTGAACTTTATGGAAATGGTTTTAGGCCCAATTGGATCCAACCCAATTGTCCAAAACCAAACTGGGCCCAACGAAGCCCATTAAGCCCAATTACAACAATTAAATTAATACATTATTCCAAATTACATATTAATCCAATTCAAGTGTAATTAACATAATTAATCAACTAATCTAATGTTTCCAAAACACTAATTAATCCAATTAATCATGCTCTTTAATTCCAATTCATGTCCAACACAAATTGAAGCAAAATCAATTCTAAAACATGCTACATACTCACGGCAAAGGCATAGAAATAACATCCAATTTTGATTTCAATCCAATTAAATCAACAATCAATATTCATTTCATGCCAATTAACATATCTAATTGTCAAATTTCAAAAATCACCATGAGCTCTACAAGGGCTTATATTCGGCCAAGGTAAGAATTTTAGGGAAAATTAATCTAATCAATTTTTCACAATTCCATTGATGCACAAATCCAATTCATCATCATCTAACTATAACCAAACAATCAATTTAGTCATTCTCAAACTCCAAGCAAAAATCCCAAATAAAGTCCATAAACCCTAAATTTCAAATCAAGTTCACGAAAGCTCCGATACCATTGTTAGTGTTCTTAGAACATGCCAAGGATCTCTAAGATGATTTGTGTGTGAATACATAAAGAAGTTTGCGGAGAAAACTTACAATGATCGGATGAGTTTCAAAACTTTTCAAAGGATGTAGGTGGAAGCTCCAAGCTTTCTTGAGTGTTTCCAACACTTGGGTAAGTTTCCCTATCACCTTAATTCACTCCCTATGTGCAAGAAAGAACAAATTTTGAAAGAAAAAATTTATCCTCCAATGAGTATAGTGTTCGGCCAAAGAGAGAATTTCGGGAGAAGATGAATAGTCATGGGTTCCAAAATAAGTGTGTTATATATGGTTTCAAAAACCATGTTGGATAAAGGTAAGTGGTTTTTGAAAAAAAATCATTTACTTTTTGCCAACTACCACCATCACCTTTGACAAGTGATGTGAGTGGTGGGTCCCACCCAATTAAATTCAAAATTCAAGTGGGATTAGACAACACACTTCGGGTTCGGTTGCATTTAATCTGATTAAACGAACTTTCCATCGCGACGCAATTAAATCCAATTTAATTAAATAATAATGCCTAGCAAAATTATTACGGAAGTCGCTTACGAATTAATTCCAAAATAATTCGTTCGCTTGAATTAAAATCCAATTTTAATTCCGTGTTGAAATCCGATTTCAATTAATATATCCAATATATTATTTTAGCCCAAATAAATAAATTAAATAGAAAAATTCCAATTTAACTATTAAATTTATTTTACCGATTAATTCCAAATTAATCGCGTTCTCTCTTCTTCACGAATTAATCCCAGATTAATTCATGACGCAATTAATCACAGATTAATTTTCTCTCTGTTAATTAATCCCAGATTAATTATTACCGTAATTAATTTCAGATTAATTTTTCTCTCTCTTAATTAATCCCAGATTAATATGTGTTCGAGTCAAATCTCATCGGTGAATCTTTGGGAAGCGACCCAAGAGATCCCTGGATATGTTGGCAGTAAATACGGTTATCAGACTATCCGAACACGTGCGTACCCCGTACCACGTTCTTACTGATTTACAAGACATTGTTGGCTTCTAGCAAAGCACCATGCCTAACCAATTCTCCAGAAATATTCAACGAAGAATATACAATCTTTATCAGGCGTAGTATACAGTGTATTGCGTATTATGATCCAGTATCAGATGTCACATGCTAGGCCTGGGGCTGGAATTGTGTCTGCCCCGTACGAAGCATATATCATATCACTAGCAACTAGTCTCTGTAATCGGATAATCATGACCTAGTCATATTATCCCGATAGCTGCAGCATTTAAGAGTACCAGTTATGTATCCATGCGTGATCATCATCTCCATATGACTGAAGTGATACTTCCATCTTGACATCACACCCAATACACTACGATTCTCAGTATACCCAGAAGAGGCGTACACAGAACCTGTTAAAGCCTCGGACGACCAAAATCAAAGTATACTGATTGTCGCAAATATTAGCGATGCAAGTCTCAAGTTAAGACCAAATACACCTACCCTGATTCGGATTCCCATAGACACATAGTCATACTACCAATGGGATTTCGAGGGTCTATCCAGAGCGAAGCTGTTCCCGTACCATCGGTAAACAGAACCTCCTATCACACTTGCATAAGTATCCAATACTTAAATATATTAGAACTATACCGTTAAGCTTCCATAACGCGCACAAGTGCAATACTAGCCTATTCTGCATTATCGATGTCCAGTCTCGATAATACTACGACTAGGGATATTTTAATGATTAAACCTTTTGTGGATTAATATTGTCTCATGTTTTATTAATCCAGAACTAATCATAAGGACTTTTATCATTTATATATCCAAGTAATCCAATTACTAAATGATAAAAGAGTAATTTCCTTGGTCACATAGTTAATTTTGTACAATAACACCATGTCCTTTACAAAATAGTGATGTTTTAGGTCATAATTGTCCAACGAAATATTCCAAAAAATGAATAGATCTATCCATTAATTGTTTTAAAACTTTTAAACACTTGAAATTTGCTCTATTTGCTAACTTGGCACATATGATAATTCATTTTCATACTTACAAGTGCTCACTTTCTGCTGAGATTGTATTTAATGGCATAACTCAATCTAAAAATTAGATTGAAAGTTGATGAGGATCGTCCACGTGAAATTTTCTTCAACATTCCTCTCAAGTGTATGTCGATTTTTTTTATCTTGTATGTGTGTTATGTAGGTAGGTAATATATACCCACTCGTGTATGAAATTAGTTCTAATATTGTATTAAATTCATGAATTTACCTCAACCCAAAAACTAATTTGAAATTGAGAGTTGAGTTAACCTCATATTCTTTTTATAAGATCAATCCTCAGCTGAAAGAAAATTTCTTCCCCCCCCCCCCCACACACCCGAAAAATCACCCCCACTCATTCTCTCTCTTCAAATTTTTTCCTATAATACCCTCCTCTCCTCTTTATATTCTTTCCAATTTTTTCTTTTATTTTTTTCTCTTAATTTTTGTCCCTTTTTATTTTTTTCTTTTATTTACTTTTGTGTTTCATTAATTTATTTCCTTATTTTTAATATAATTATTTATTATTTTATTTTACATTTTATTGAATTCTATTATTTTTTATCTTAAATAATTTTATTTATTTACTTATTTAATATTATTTATATATTTATTCTCTTTTATTTGTTTAATAAATCTTATATATTTTTATACATATTTGTTATTTATTTTGAAAGTATAGAAATTTACTTTGGTGAGAATGTTTGGAGTTATTATACTTACTTGCAATTAAGGTTTCCTTCAATTCCAAACCAAAAACGTCTAGAAATAGGTATTAATCATGTTGAGAGACACTTTGTGCAAGTTTCTTAGACTCTTATCACCCTATACCACTCATCCTAACATGGTGGTAGAAACATTCATCGTACAGAGTTAAATGATGTGTCACTCGTTATATGATACGTAATAAGTTGTAGTACGAAGTATTGGGTATATCACCAAATGCGTCGAGATGAGACTTTTTAGAAGCAACATAAATTAGAATTTGTGTTATTATTTTTTATATATTATGACATGTACTCTTTCTCTGAAAATATATTTTGCTAAGAAATAAGAGAATATTTTCTATTATACATAAGTAGTGTTAAAAAATTAATAAAAAATAAATCAATTAAATCAATAAATGAATACAAAATATAACAATAAATAAAAAAAAATGTAATATTTAATAAACAAATAAAAGAAATATATATATAAAGAGAAAAAATATAAATTTAAAAAAAATAATTAATTAATTTATAAAATAAATAAATTTTATTAATAAAATAAATTAGAATTTGTGTTTTTTTTTATATTTTTTTCTTGTATTTATTTTCTGTGTATTATTACATGTACTATTCTCTAAAAATATATTTTACTAACAGGTAGTGTTAAATAAATTAATAAATAATAAAAATAAATAAATAAATACAAAATAAATAATAATTAATAAATTAATTAAATCATATATGGAAAATGCTAACAAGTGCCCTAAGGGCACTCATTAAAGATTCATTTTTGGAAAGTTTTTATGGGAAAAAAGAAAAATAAATAATATTTTGATAATTTTTTACATTTTCCAAAAAAATAATGTGAAAACTTTCCAAATATGGATTCTTAATGAGTGACCTTAGGGCACTTGTTAGCATGACCCATCATATATGTTGGAAATTAATTGTTGTTAATTATTTGGTGTTGTTAATAATACAACAATTAGTAATAATTTCATTTGGATATTATTAAGTTAATTATTTGGTGCTGTTAAATAACAACAATTAGTATAATTTCATGTTGGAAATTATTAAGTTAATTATGTGGTGTTGTTAAATAACAACAATTAGTAATGATTTCATTACTAAGTAAACAACAAGAATTGTTAATCAAATAATTAAGTAACAACAAGAGTTGTTAAGTGACAACAATTAGTAAAATGTTAAATGGGGAACAAATGGTACACCCATGATGGTAACATTTTTGGAAGGGTTAGAAAAGGTCATTATGCATCCTAATAATGTGATTAATAGTAATCAATGCATGTGATTACATAGTGACTTGATTTCCCTCCTATAAATAAGACCATTTGCTTATTGAGTTAAACAATCAATTAAGTTTGATTAAGAGGTCTCTACAAGCATAAAGGTATGCAATTGTGTTGTGGTTAGTATAGATTTATTTCAATTAGCATGTAAATAAATCTAGGACTAGTAATACATGTATGGTTTAGATCATAAGAGGACAAACATGTAAATATATTAGGGATTATGTTTCCTAACATGGTATCAGAGCTTAAATGCATGTATGCTAGTTGGATTGCACAAAAATTGCATGAACAAGCATGAAAAATGTTGAAAATGCTTCTGGTTTTTGTTTTTTAAAAATGATTTTCTTCCAACTTTGGGCCGTAATAACTCTCTGTAGAAAATTGATAATAGCATGTTCAAATACGTTTTGAAAACTAGGTCATGAGATCTTCAATTTGGTATATTATGTACTTAATTTGGATTACAATTGAGAAAGATATGGACCCTAGAAGTTGGCTAGTTGAATCTGTTTTTACCCAGAAAACACTCCCAAAAGAGTCGTACTACATGTCATCCGTTATTTAGAGGAGAGGACGACAAGTCGTCCGTGATACTGTACGACAGCCGTACGTGTGTGCCCTCGTTTCCAGACGACATGTCATCGGCTTATTGTACGACAGTCGTACGCATAACCACCGAGAAGGACGACATGTCATTCGAAACATGATCAACGACAAGTCAGCTAGAGTAAAAGATCTAAACGACATGTCATACGGCCACCGAACAAGTGGACGACATGTCGTCTGCGCTGTGACTTTGGCCGAGGCTGGTCGGCGCGTGCAGGGCGCGTCAGGGCGAGTGGAAGCCCGTGGCCGGCGCGTGGGAGCGCGTGAGACACTCCTGGGGCGCGTGAATGGCGCGTGGACTACCGTGTTGGCCCGTGTGGGTCATGTCTATAACGGTTTGCTTCGGTAATTCCGATCCGTCATGGTTAAATGTCTAATCCTTTTTGCATATTGTATTAATCGATCATGATAAATTTGTTTTATCATATAAACTTTGTGTTTATGATAAATATCTTTGTGATGTTTATTTTAGTCAATGTAACTTTGTGTTTCATTGTATTGATTTTTTCTTGTATTTGTTGCAGAAAAATCATGGCGATTATTCGAAGAATTGCAAAAGTGATTACGACACCCACAGACCGGGAGATGATATAGACATGTTGATGGAAATTGATAATATCGAATGAGTGAAAGCAATGATATGATTTCGCATATCATCACTTTCAATAACATGTTACATGAGTCTATCTGGGCAGGTAATTGGATAGGACAGCCGAATAGATTCAGATTACTGAGAAACACTCTCCCCAAGATATGGCAAAAATAATTTACTCGTATTTGGATATTAGTAAAACGTGAGGAAAAACACGTTCCTTATAATAAAGCCATTGAGAGGTTTGCGGTTCAGTATCTACGGCATAAGGCAAATAATAATATTTTTCCTTCGATGTCCCTGCAGAAACGTTGTAAGGATCCTAAATTTGCTATAGGTTTTCCATGGCTGTCCAAGATCAATTACGAGTTACCCAAAGAGTTTGAGGATTCGTTATCCAAAAACATATATGAGTTGAGACTCTACAACTGCGAAAATTATTGTCGTCGAAAAAATATTAATTTCTTTCATGTATTTTGTGTGTAATGATGTGTTTATATTTTGTTAGACAGTTATGACCCATAGCGTCACTATTTGTAAATGATATTGTATTGTATTATTGTACAAAATTAACTATGTAGTAATGAAATTGCCTTTTACCGTTTTGTAATTTATTTACTTTGATATAAATGGTAAGAGCCCTATGATTGTTCCGGAATTGTGATGATATGAGACGGTATAATCCATAAAGGTTTAATCATTAAATATCCCTAGTCGTAGTATTATCGAGATTGGACATCGATAATGCGGAATAGACTAGTACTGCACTTGTTCATGTTGTGAGGGCACAACGGCATAGTTCTCATATATTAAGTATAGGATACTTATGGCAAGTGCGGTAGGAGGTTGTGGTTTTACCGATGGTACGGAAAACAGCTTCGCTCTGGATAGACCCCGCGGAATCCCATGGTAGTATGTCTGCGTGTCTATGGGAGTCCGCTTCAGGGTAGGTGCATATGATATTAACCTGAGACTTGCATCGCTAGTACTTACGAGAATCGGTAAACTTTAGTTTTGGTGGTCCAGGGCTTTTAAACGGGTTCTGTGTACACCTCTTCTGGATTTATCGAGAATCGTAGTGTAATTGGGTGTGATGTCAAGATGGAAGTATCACTTCAACATATGGAGATGATGATCGCGAGGGATACAGAACTAGTACTCTATAATGGTTGCAACCATCG
>SKCR01054898.1:0-29250 GCA_019454045.1 Zanthoxylum bungeanum | reverse complement strand
GATTACAATTCTGCATCTCATGTGGAGCAATGCTTCCTGGAGGAATATCCTCGCTTAAAATAAGGCTGTAAAGTAACATGTATTGGATGCATGTTTCTTGGTCCGTCTTGTCAATACGGTTTATGGCTGTATTCCGAGATCATGCCAAAGCAGTGAGGGTGTAGTTGATAGAATTTTATCTATACCTTTTGTATATTGATACTAGACAAATTCAAGTGAAAGTGAAAATCATGAACATGCCAAAGCTGTCTGGACTACATCGGTAGCTTGAGTTTGTCATTGGAAAGTGAAGCCTTGATACGCCTCCTTGTGAACGTGCCAAAGCTGTCATAACGAGAAACGGTCAAGACCAAAACAAGGAGTCACTGGTGAGTGATTGGCAATGAGTTGTCTACCTAATGAATATACGTAGGCGAGATCGTGCCAAAGCAATGAGTCGAAATATATTCATGGGATCCTACTCTCACTATGGAATTCGATTTAATTATTGAATTCCCGTTCTCCATTGGGGATTACGGTATTACGTAAAGTAGTGGGAGACACTGCTGGGTTAAAAATACATAACTAAAGCAGTATGTAATTTTATGGAATTTATTGCTTTTGTTTTCCTTTAATCTATATTGTTTATAGAATTATACTTATAATCCACTGCATATCATATTACTTGAATATGTTTTCTGACTTTACTTATGATTGCGTATTTCTATAATAGGTTCTAGAATGACAGTAAATTAGATATTGTTAGATTAGTTCAAACCATCGAGAACTGTTGTTCCGGTTTTCTTGAAAATCAAGATGGTTAGTGACTCAGTTACTAAGTCACGATTAGTAATCTAAATGGATATCTGTTTTTAGGATATTATTCTAGAAAGAATAGTTTCTTGTGTAGTAAGAATTGATGTGAATTAGATCATGTCTCGAGATTCTTGACTGACATTAAGAAAAATAAATTAGTATTTGTTTATCTTATAATGACGTTTCTTGGCTCTAGTGACTTTTTAGAAGTCACGTGTTTCGACACAGTTTGCTAATCAATTATTTGCAGTTGTTGTGAATAATTAAACGCAAATTATAAAGCTTAAGAAATGAGATATGTATAGTTGTGTATGGAGGATATTGATTCTCACAATACGACAACTATGGGTATTGGATACTAGATCTTCCCTCTAGTTATTTAAAATAATGTTTAATAACTGTTTTGATATTTGATATCAGAACTTGTGACTATTGGATAGTTACTTGTTCTATATAAACAGTTGTTACATATTTTAATATGACTAGTTGTGTCATTAATGAAAAGATAAACATTAAAAAAAATATTCGGTTAAGCATAAGATGCGTATTCCGTACGGTAAATGATGTTCTGATACTAGATCACACCACATATCCTTATCAATTTAATGAATATTATATTCAAGATGTGATTAAATCTCATTTAACCAATTATCGTCATTGGACCACAGATTTATTAACTAATACATTTGATGTATGTAGTTTAATGAATTAGAAATTATCTTGGATAGTTTTCTTTACTTCGTAACTTAGTTAATGAATTGTCATCACTTAGTTGCGTGTTTATTAAAGAATATATATTGAACGTCTTGAATGGTTCGAGAACTTTCAATATGTTTCTGATGAAACGCAGATAGAAAATATTGAATGGTTCAAAGATATTTTATTTGAAGTGTTGAAATATATATCTTTAAAATTCATTGTGAGTCTTTAAATTGTTCAAAGATGTTTGATATGATCAAACATATGAATTTAAGGCAATTAGTTCTAAGTTATTTAATGAATATGATTCTTACTTAATATTAAACTTCCACGATTCCATTTGGATGGAATTGGTCAGTGAGAGTAATTGAATCTTATATGATTTGATTCGTTGATATTGAGTGTTACCGAATTAGTTTTCAATACTCTTAGGGTTTTGCTCCAGTAACACTAATTCATCTCTTTAATTAAGGTTCAATTAGTTCCTACATTTACATAAATGATATGTATAGTAGAAAATTCAAATTTTGAAAAGTTTGAGATTTGAAACTTTCTTTTGTATAAATTGTTATATAATTGAAAGTACTTGCACCTCAGAGGTACAAGTAAAAGTTTATCATTTATTCTATTTAATAGAATATTATATTCTAATTGATAGAATATCTTTTCTACGATCTCGAGTAATAAAATTGTTTTATTACTTGGTGTGTAACATCAGATGTTAACAATTATAGAAAAGACTTGACTTAGTGAAGTCAAATGTGATAATGATAAACTATAAGTGGAACTACATAATTTAATAAGATGAAGAGACCCTTAAATATCTTCTGTATAAGTTTAATAGGATTTCAGAATCATTTACAAAGTATTTGATACTTATTGGTTCTGCAGTTTTCTTATCAAAGAAAATTATCCTATAACTTATAGTGGGAGCGATATTTGATATCGATTTTGGAAATTACATTTGAACCATAGATCTAAGATTGTTCTTAGCTTACTGCGATCAAGTTTTGAACTTGATTAGGTTTTCGTTATGAATAGTTTATAAACTGTGCAAATTATTTGTGCAGCAAAGCGAAGTGAGCTTGAAAAATGTTTGACCTTTATAGTATGACAATGAGAAAGGTTATACTTAGTAGTCTATTGTAGATTTTGAGAATATTTGTCTCTAGTCGTACTAATTGAACAGTTAAAGGTCTATTGGTTAATGTTGATATTAAACAATGTATTTTGGCTAAAGAATGCAAAGCAGCGTTCTTGAGTGATTTCTTCGAATGAGAGATTCGTCGTGATTTCTTTGTTTGAAGAGTTCATTCTAGAATGGCCCTAGATTTTGTATTCTACTAAAATCACAGTCTGATATACTAGTTTATAGAGCCTATTGCAGACTCAGATAAGTTTTCCGAAAGTCTGTATTCTCTAATTTTGATACAGTCAGATTGTCTGATTTTATCAAAGCATAGAGAATACATATGTGATAGTAGGGTCAGTGAGAGCGTACAAATTTCTTTCTAGTATTATATATCCTAACGACATTGTCTTTATTAATGTAATAATAAGATGTTTGTGAAGTAAAACGTTTACTTAAGTCTTATTTACTCTGTGTAAGCAGTGGGAATAGTCACTGTTATTTTTTATATAAAGTTTCATATATGATATAAAACTAAGAGAGTTGTGAGATACTCTCATTAGTCGCGTATTAGATATGATCTAATAAAGGACACATTAAGACTATCTGTATGACAATTAGTATAACTGTTTGACAGTTAACGTGTCTTTTATATATATAGTATTCATCTTTCGTAAAGGATGATTCCTTTGTCAAAAGAGAGATTTATTAGAATATCTAGTCAATCTTATGCATCATAGGATGATGACTTAATGAATATTAGATTATGTGTGATTAAAGATATCAATTTAATCATAATTGTTACGAGTTATTTTGATATGTTGCAGACCATATGATGGATCTTGAAACCTGTTCTTTGTTATCTTAGAGATATTAAGAATGAGTTTCTTATTCATGGATAATTTAGTTTGCAACCATAAGGTTAGATTAGTTTTTATCATAATTATGACATTAGATGGTCTATGTCATATAAAGTCAGAAAAGATGTAGTGGGAATGTCACCGTTGATTCTACTAAACTAGTGAAATCAGTTGAAACTTATGAAGTATTGACTTATGAAGTTGCAAAGTGACCCTATAAATTAGAAGTTTTCATATTAGTGTTGTGTTTGCGGTTGTCACATAGTATTTGGATTTGATCTCTAAATACATAGACAACTCAGTAGCTACAACACAATACTGATATAGCGTCTGGGTCATATTGATGTGGAATTTGGATTCTATAAAATATGAATGATAATGGTTAAGGGAAACAATTGGGTTTGTTAGACAGACTCAATTTGTTAAAGCGGGCTTACTTGTTGTTGCCTACCTTTTGAGTGCAAGGTGAGCTCTTGATGGCCATGAGTATGTGATACACATTGAGATGTGTAAATGATACCATGGATTGGCACTAGAGCAAGTGAGAGAAATTATTATGGTTGGTGCTCAGAGTGCCAATCCGGATCGTATTTATGTCCGATTCATAAATACGAATAATTTTGTTTTCCCTAATATTACTTATTTAATGGTAGCACATCTTGTCTTTAATACACATATTCGATCTAATTGCGATTAGATATTTAATTACGATTAGATTGAAACTAAATCTGATTTAGTGATACGTGTATATTAGACAAAGACCCTAGGATTTACAATGTAGTGCGCAATTACAACGTAGTTTGTAATTGACATTGGGAAGCGCACTATAAGATGTATATCCTTAAATAAAGTTCCTGGTCAAGATTTACTAACACGGGTCGGTTAGTAAAATCCGCTGAGATCAGTACATGTCGTATATCATGAATTGGTCTAATGGTTTATCCCAATGAACCATGAGTCTCGGGAGACTCGTATAGACATGTAGGTGTTAATTTGATAAACACTGAATGACTCACTGAAGATTTCCTAATAGATGGTACACCAACGTTAATAAGAATCTTCTCGAGTTTAGCGAGTATAATAGTCATTCGACTTGAGATACCACAGTGGGATATATGAGTTATCCTCCACACTTTGATGGCAGTCACGTCACCGATCTATTCATGATCAGACCTCCGCCTGTTCGTTGGGTGTGGACTGATGCTCATAATATCCAATGTGTATCAAGATAGAATCTATCAGTCCTGTGTACAGGGCATGGGTATCCTACACGTGTTTGAGATCTAGTAAATCCATGGTCGTGGTATAACTTCGGAAATCAGTTCCGAGTGTTATTTAGAGATCGTAAATTGAAAGTCTACTATATTATACCGAACGGATTTGACGTTCTTATCTATATCCCATGTATAATATGGATAGCTTGTGACGGAGGGATTATACGTATGCAATGACCTCGACTTGCATAGTTTAGCGAGATTATCTGCGGTCGTCATAATTCATGAGTGGGTGAATTATGGACACGAAATTGGATTTCGTGACGAATAAACCTAAACTTAGAGAGTCTCACAGTATGAAGTGTACTCGTCTAGTACTTGGGCAACGCGTTATGAATAATACAAATTATTTATAATACTTCATCGGATTAAATGAGTTAATTCGAATCGTTTAATCGGTTAAACAAAAACACATGCTTTCGGAAATTTTGTTCATTTAATAATTATTGTGTATTTGTATTTGATACATAATTTGATTAGATACATATTAATTAATTAATTGTCAAATGAGATTTTGACACATGACATAAATTATATGTATTTATTATTTAATGTACATATATATATATATATATAATAATAATTATACTAATTAATTATTTAGATATTTAATTGTTAAATATTTGAATATTAATTCATAAATTTTTCATAATTGTTATGAAATATGTTTAATTATTATTGGTGACATATGTCATGATTTAATTAAACTTTATTTGTCCAAATATGATTTGTTAAGATAAAGTTTGATTTAATTAATTGATTTAATTTTCCAATTGGACAAAAATGCCCCTAGTGAGTCGGTCACCATGTTTTCTTAAGTAAAAAAAAATTTCATTTCCTTTATTATTCCACCATGGTAGAACACCTCAAAAACAAAAGCTCTCAAATGATTATTGATGGTTCAAGGAAGAGAAAGAAGAAAATCAAGAAAAAAGACTAAGGAATTAGGAGATTAAAGGTAATTCTTCAAATCCCTAACCTTAGAAAATTTATTTCTAGTTTCTTGATGATCTTATGAGATCCTAGGGTTTCTTCTTTTTTCATAGAATTAGGGCTTTTGGTTGTGATGGATGGAATTGGAAATAATAATGCATGTGTGAAGTATTTTGGATGAAATTATTGTAATTATTGTTCAATTTATTCATTGATGACATGTTGCCATTCTAGAGTGTTATGACCACTCTTGTAATGCCTAGAATTGTTCTTGGGTGCTTCATGTGTGGTGACTTTGATTGGTGTCTTGATTAATTGGATTAATCTTGAAAAATTGGATTTAAAGCATGAAAATTGACAAATTTGTGTTATGGATCAGATCTGGAAAAATCAGTGTATATGTTGATGAATTTGATGTCATATAAATGTATTAGATGTGTTTTGGGTGTTGGAACAATTGCCGAAAATTTTTTCGGAGTTGAAATAAGCGAAAACGGTGAAAAACGGCATTACCGGGTGACTTTTGAGCCAACCGGGTGACAGCTATCCAAACAATGAATTTGTCATTGTTCGGGCAGCCCATGAACTGCCCTAACACTATTGGGGCTGACATGGGCAGTCCCCATACTTGTTGGATAGTTGGTTCGGTCAAAAATGTATTTTACGTCATTTTACGGAAAAACATTTTCGTAAAAGTTTCGTGACGTTTCATACTTATTTATGTCGTTATTTGATATCAAATAAACATGTTTAGGTGAAATATGAATAAATTATTCATATTAGATATTGAATAATTTTTTCGGTAATTTGAAAAAGTTTTAAAATTATGATTTTGCCCTAACCGCGCTTCTGCCGCGCCCTTCGCCCAAAACCCCAACACATATGATGCATAATTCTGGGAATTTTCGAAATTCTGGTGTACCTATGGATGTTGTTGCGATGGTTGTGCTTGGTTATCATTCCTTCAATTGAAGTTTGGATGGTTTCTCCAACCAGAATTGTAAGTTTGGGAGTATGAGTTTGGATTTGGTCTCTTGAAGGTGTTTATGGAATTGACTTGGTCGTGGAGACATTCTGCAGCATTGGGAAAACTTATGTGACATTTTCATTTGAATTAAAAATTTGACATGTGACTTATTGGATTGACTTGACATTATCACTTTTCCTCATTTCTAATGACTCGACTTTTTTAGCTAGAGATGCATATTTAGCAGAAAGGTCATAGTCTTCCCTAAGATTAAACATACTCTACCGGATGATTGTAGTTTTACAAGCAACTCATAAGTGTCAAATGTAGCCCATTGTTGTGCATTCCCTGCTATGTTTCTAGGTAATCTAGTGCATCTTCGAGATTTTTGTCCCTAAACTCACTATTACACATCATTTCCACTACTTGTCTACCTTGGGGTGTTAAACCTTCGTAGAAGTAGGAAACCAACCTCCATGTTTCAAACCCATGATGTGGACAAACTTTAACATTTCTTTAAATCTCTCCAAATTGGTAAAGTGTTCCCCCCGACTCTTGTGCGAAAGTTTTGATTCTCTTTTTAAAGTAGTTTGTCCTGTAAGGGGGAAAGATTTTTTTCCAGAAATTGCTCTTGCAAATCATCCCACGTTCTGATGGACTCATAACCTAAGGTCTGCTGCAGCCAAATTTTAGCTTTATCCTTTAAAGAAAATGAAAAAAACTTGAGTCGAATTATTTCATGTTGTAATTTTGATCTATGCAAGTGTTACATACTTTTCAAATTCCCTTAAGTGTTGATAATGATTTTCTAATTCTAGATCGTGGAATGTGGGTAAAAGTTGAATGACACCTAGTTTAAAATTAAAACGTGATACATCTAAGGGGAAAACAATACAAGATGATGATCCTGTCATAGTGGGAATCATGAATTGTCTGAGTGTCCTAGGATGATTAAGATCACCATGTTGAGACTCATTTTCTTTCTGATCAATTGGATTTTCAACTCAGGCAGGTGGATTTTC
The DNA here is from genome assembly GCA_019454045.1 of Zanthoxylum bungeanum. Taxonomy (NCBI): domain Eukaryota; kingdom Viridiplantae; phylum Streptophyta; class Magnoliopsida; order Sapindales; family Rutaceae; genus Zanthoxylum; species Zanthoxylum bungeanum. The sequence goes on along the minus strand of SKCR01054898.1, from coordinate 21,571 downwards.
CTTTTGGTTTTCGACTATTTTAACTAACGATGAAGGTGATGAAAACTCTCTATTTAATCTATCTCTAGATGATTGAGACTAATGTCTCATGTAACCTAAATGCAGACATATAATAAAATTTAAATATGTAAATGCAATACTTACAAAAAGAAAAAAAATATATATAAAAATAAAATCATGTGGAAAAATATAAAAATAAAAATAAAAATAAATAACAAGAGTAAAGAAAAACAGGAAAAAAATACAAATGTAGTGATTAGATCTAAAAACGTCCTCTGATTCTTGTCAATTCAGATCTTAATTGAATTTCTCGTTCATACATCTCACATTCAGCTGTCTAAATGTGGGATGTCTGGGTTTATGATTCATTTAGGATCAATCAGGACATTTTGGATCTACATAAATACAAAAGAAAAAGAAAATGAGATTCAGAAAATACAACAAAAAATAAAGGAAATACAAAAGAAAAAAATAAAAAGAAAGAAAATTATTATTATATCTACTAAATTATAATCTCCGGCAACGGCGTCAAAAACTTGACACACTCACAAATTGATTCTTTACTCCTAAGTATAAGACTTTTGAAGTAATAAAATAACCCGGTAAGTCCGGGATCGATTCACAAAGAATAGATTTAGTAAAATAAAATTGCAATTCGAGTAAAAATAAAAAGGCTTGATTTGTTTGAAGTGATTGAAAATTTTAAATTAGATTGCAACAATAAAATAAAATATCGGGGCTAGGAGATCCGCTTTTAATATTTCAAATTTAGAAATCTCACTTTTTATAATATGTAAATTATCATTATTACCCATTTAATTTATTTTAGGAATTAATTATGTCCAAATAAATAAAACCAGCCATAAGGATGGTGATAACATTTGTCTATAACAAGTCTAGTTAGGTATTCAATTATGCCGAATAAATAAAATCAGCCATATATGCGGTAATAAAATTTGTCAATAATTAATCTAGATTTAAATTAAATAATCATCATTATATTACAATTCATATATTATAATATAAGTGAGATTATTCTATATTCTCATTTTAAAAGCTTCACCCTTTATCCCAGTAAGAGGAAATTAGTTACTCATGATTTGAATAAAAAAATACATAATTTTATTACTGAAAGGAAAAAAAATTACAAGAAAGCTTTTAAAAAAATAAAACATACAAGAACTAGATCCCTTCACAAAAACTTCAGAGAAAGAAGCGTGAAGGAAGCTGAAGATTGATGTGTCGAGTAGGGGTGATCACAGTTTCGGGTAAAACCGCAATCCAACCCAAATCGCACCGACCCGAACCGAACCGCGCGGTTTGAAAAAAATTCAAAATGATTTCGGGTCAATCTGAACTGAACCGTAAATTTCGGGTTGGTGTGCGGTTTTGGACCCAACCGCGACTCGAACACGCCCAAACCGTAAAATTTTTGACTCGAACCGCCGACCCGCGCTCAAATTAGATATTATTTTTAGATTTTTCATCTTCTTTAATCATGAAATTTATATATTTTAATGATTATAATGACATATTCAATGTATAAATGAAATTATGTATTTTTTTCTCTTCAATTTATTATGTGAAAAAACACACAAAATTTTCTTTAAAAAAATTTATAATCAAATCGCCGACCCAAACCGCAAATCGCTAAACTGGCCAAACCGAACCGCCCGCGGTTTTCCTTATCAAATTTGCGGTTTTCGGTTTCTAATTTCCTAAATCGGCCAACTCGCGCGGTTTGAAATGAAAAACGAAAAAACCACCTGAACCGCAAACCGCGAACACCCCTAGTGTCGAGCACCTCAAATTTAGAGTGTCTGGCACATCTCTCACAACATTTAAACTTATTTATTTTATTATTAATTTCCTTAAAGTCATACAACATTCCAAATTGTATGACTTGAAGAGGCAATGAAAAAATGATATCCACCTTTCGGTGGGTTTCATTTTCCAATAAACTTTTTTTTTTTTTGCAAATTGACAATGATTTTATATATAGCACAGTTGGATTCTTCATCAATTTTGACCTTAAAAACTTTCAGAATGAGAAAAATCTTGTAAAACATCAAAGTTGTTAAATATTTGAGTAGTCTTTCGTTTGGAAATAGATCAACCTCATCCGATATGAAGTAAAAATTTATGGCCAACATACGTAAATTATGTAAAGCTGACATTTCAAAAAAAATTTGTCACTTTTAGACGCCCTTTAATGGTTCTGGCCTCTAAGATCCAAAATAACATCATTTTTCCTAGTTATGCATACAAAGTAGTATGTTTCACTTACATAAAATAAAATCACATAAATATATAAAAAATATAAAACATAAAATTTAATTATTAATTTCACAAATGGTTGCTAAATTAAAGAGATTAATGAAATTACAAGTGTAAAATGATTAATTTGTTTTTCTTTTAGAAATGTGACTTTTTAGTGTTTACACTACAAGAATTAGACCATTTAGCGTCGAATTGTTTCGACGCCATAACTGACGATTTCGACGCAAATGATATTTAGCGTCGAAAAAATTAGACCAAAAAATGGACGATAAAATGTCGACGAAAACCACTTGTAGCGTCGAAATAATTAACTGCGACGCTAAAAAACAGTATTCTGCGTCCAATTTATTTCGACGCTAAAGAAAAATTCGACGCTAATTGTATATTTGGCGACGAAATATATCGACGCAAAAATTCAAACTTTTAGCGTCGAAAGGTGTCGACGCTAAAGTATATTAAAAAAGTATTATATGTTAAGCTTATAGCGACCATGTTTTTTTACTATTAGCGACGAAATATATCGACGCAAAAATTCAAACTTTTAGCGTCGAAAGGTGTCGACGCTAAAGTATATTAAAAAAGTATTATATGTAAGCTTATAGCGACCATGTTTTTTACTATTAGCGTCGAAATTTTCGACGCTAAAGTCACTTTTAGCGTCGAAACTCGTCGACGCTAACATATATTTAAAAAGAAATATATGTACGCTTACAGCGGCCATTTTGTATACTATTAGCGTCGAAATATTCGACGCTAAAAGTAAATAATTTATTTTTTTAAAAATTAGTAATTTACTTATTTTTTGGTCTAAAATATTTAATTTAGTTGAAAAAAAATGTAATTAATGACGAAATATTATATTGAAATTTGTTTTAGAAAAAAGAAATATTATATTAAATCTATTTGTTCAAAATGTTTATACAAAACTAAATATAAAATTAATTGCTACTGTGATGGGGGGACGCTCGAGCCCGATGCACCATGACTCATTGAGGCCTCGAACATCTGACGGAAAGCCAGCAGTTGCTGTTCCAACTGCTCCATCTTCTTCTCGTGGTCCATCATCTTCTTCTCGTGGTCCACCGTGACCTGTTGTAGCTTCTCCTTAGTCTGCTGCAGCTCGTCTTTGGTGGTGACTAACTCGTCTCGAAGAGAGACATTGTCCGAATTACCATTATTGCGTGCAGATGACGTTGGCTTCTTACGAGTGCCAAGACCAACGTTGTAAGCTGTCTGATTCTTGAAAACCAATTGCGACAGCTGCTCATCTGGTATGGGGTCGGTCCCTGTCTCCTGAGTTTGATGTTGGAGTTCCATCATTTCGTTCTGTTTCAAAAAATAAGTTAATATTAGAATTTGAGAAAAAAATTTAACATATATAATATTAATTATTTTATTTTAAAAACTGAAACTTACATAGCAGCGTTCGGCTTCTTCATTTATCCATTTATTCTTGTCATTGTAATGCGTCACACGGAAAAAATCTGGAAATGATTGCACCTCACATGTGCTACTCTGTTATAAACATAAAATAAATTCAATATTATTCCAGATAGTAAAAACAATTAACTGTTAAATTTTACGTTAGGATATATTTACCTCAGAATGTTCGGCACGATGTTGGATAAATGGCTTCGAACCTCCACGGTGGTTAAAACGCAAGTGACTTCGATTTTCCGCATTTGCGTGACATTTATCCTGTATTCACGAACACTGTAAGTACCGAAAACAAAGACAATTATAAATTTCCGTTTATTTCAAAATTTACCTCGTGTTTTTTGCTCGACCAAAGCTCACATAAAAATGTCCAGTCTTGTTCCTCTATAAAATCAGGTTTGTGTTGTGGAGCATTTGAAGGTCCATGTTCGTCGAATATTGGTTTCAAGACTTTTGTTCTATAATCTTTATAACTTTTCCCCATGTGGTAGTCAATATATTGTTGGACATTCACTTGGGTCAGATCGAAGTCGAACCATTCCTACATGAAAATTCGAGTAAAAATAAGTATAAAATAAAAATGTTAAATAACAAACAATATCGAAAACTTACAAGTAGCGAAGGGAATAGCTGGTTCAGTTTCGTCTCCCACGGTATCTTTCTCCAAGATACGTAGTTTTGGGGAGCTTCATATCGAGCTGTAGCTCCTATGGCTGTATTAAACGCTGAATTATGTTGTCCGACTTGAGTGTGTCCATCATCTGATATCTCTATCCGGATACGACCGTGAGCCTTAACGTACTTAGCCAACCCCAGGCCACGGGTGCGTCCTCGACCCTTCACTGTACTGGACTCACCTGTGCTAGCAGAGAAATCACCAGGGCCAGTTGCCCTTGCTGATGTAGATGGAGTCGCGGTAGCCCGTTTGCGATTGCCCGGTGCCATCTGCAAAAACCCGTCGCATTAGCGTCATCAAATTCCAAAATTCTTATACATATACATACATATCCATACAAGTCAATACAACTTAACAAAAGCGCTTATAACATCGAATGCTCACTTTCGTTTTCAAATTCATTCATTCATTATTCATTTCACATATGCATTCATTATCCATATAATCTACGAGTTCCATCATACACGTACATACACACACAGTCACACACTCAATGGGATACATATAACCAACCACGAAGCACACAATCACACGACTTCTCATGCACACGTTCGTATGGCGTTCTCGAACGCGTTCGAACGGACCAATTCCAGTGAGCTCACGTTCGTGTGGCGTTCTCAAACGCGTTCGAACGGACCAATTCCAGTGAGCTCACGTTCGTATGGCGTTCTCGAACGCGTTCGAACGGACCAATTCCAGTGAGTTCACGTTCGTATGTCGTTCTTTAACGCGTTCGAACGTAAAGTGGGTGTTCGAACATATTAAAGAACGACATACGAACGTGAACTCACTGGAATTGGTCCGTTCGAACGCGTTCGAGAACGCCATACGAACGTGAGCTCACTGGAATTGGTCCGTTCGAACGCGTTTGAGAACGCCACACGAACGTGAGCTCACTGGAATTCAAACTTATCAAACAGTTATAATTAACCAAAGAGGGCACAAATTCAAATTAAACTTAAATTATATAAATATTAACCAAAGATGATGATGAATTTGAAGACGAGAACAGCAAATGCTGCTGTTCTTGCCCAGAATCATCATCATCTATCATCATCATCATCATCAATTCATCAAAAATTATTCATCAATTTCATCAATATATCATCAAACTCATCCTCAAAATCATCAAATTCATCATCAAATTCATCCTCATAAACAATTTTAAATCAACAAAGGAGACTTACCTGTTGATTTCCTTCGTTCGTCACTGTTGGAGAATGAGAAATGAGTTTTTGCTTCTGAGCCGAGGAAGAAGAGAAGCACTGGTTTTAGGGATTTAAAGGACATTTAGCGTCGAAATAATTGACTTTTAGCGTCGCAGTAGTCGACGCTAATTGTTAGGCGGTTATTGAAAAATTAGGGTTTTTTTTCCGGGAAATTTAATTTTTAATTAGCGTCGACATACTATATTCGACGCTAAAGTAGAGACATATAGCGTCGAAATATTGTATTCGACGCTAAATTAAGACATATAGCGTCGCAATTATATGTCGACGCTAAATGTAAGACATATAGCGTCGAATATAGTATTTCGACGCTACATAAAAATTAAATTTCCCGGAAAAAACCCTAATTTTTCAATAACCCGCCTAACAATTAGCGTCGAAGTAATTGACATTTAGCGTCGATTACTTCGACGCTAAATGTCCTTTACATCCCTGCAACCAGTGCTTCTCTTCTTCCTCGGCTCAGAAGCAAAAAACTCATTCATAACATAGTTATACTATTAATCATTACGTTAATATTTCAACAATATCTAAAGAGTAATTAAAATCAACAACCATACATTAATCCATAAAATTATTCATCCATCACAAAATACTGTAACTTCATAATTAATCACTATTATCGTCGGTATTTGAGGATTCGTGACTGGAATCGAAGTCATCTTCAGTGTCAAATTGTTCTTCACTTGCTACTTCAACGCTCACTTCAGAATGAGGAATTAGCTCAACGTCTGTACTAGATCGAGTTAATGTTATATTTTCAGGAACGTTGACAGTTGGTCCAACAAATATCTGTTCAGGAACTTCAAAATTGCCGGAGACTTCTTGTGTTTCATCTGATATGTCAACTCTATCTTTCTCCTGCGTGTCCCAAATGGCCCTATGTTGTAACTTTCTTCACCATCCATCCAGTTCCTAACTTAGGATCAGGTATATATATCACTGAACGTGCTTGCGTACAAAAAATGTATGGATCATTCTTGTACCAACAACGTTGAACATTAATTGACGTGAGATGATTACTAACTTGAATTCTCCTCTTTCTGGCATTAGTGTCAAACCACTTACATTGGAATAGCACAGTATGTCGTCGTGGGTCGATATATGAACTCAATGACCGATTGCAATACGCCGTAGAAGTCAATTACATCTGAGCCGTGTTCTCCTTGGACTACAATTCCAGAATTTTGAGTCACATGATTAACATCTCGCTGTTCGGTATGAAATCTAACTCCGTTGACAATACATCCACTGTACTCATACGCCTGCATTTGAGGCCCATAAGCCAAAGAAACCAACGAGGATTGCGAGTCCAATTGACCATTTTCCACTTGATTAATAATCTGACAATGAAATATATGTGTTAATATAACAAACTGAAATGTCTAATGTTAGGATCAAAATAAATATAAAATATTATAACTTACAGTTGTCTCAAACCATTTAGGAAATTCTTTTTTGTGGGTTTCATCAACATTATGGTCACCAGCAATTTGTAGCATTGTTAGATGTTGCCTACAATAAATTATCACGGTTAATGTATGGAAAAAATTCAGTAATGATGCACCAGAAAAACTTACGTTAAATACGGTTGCACTTCATCACAATTACTCAATATAAACCAATGCGCACGTTGAACTTCCTGACGGGTTAGTAATTTGACACCTACTGCCCCAAATGGTCTGTAATTTTGACGGAACACTGTGATCTCTTGGCTATTACTTGCATCTCCATCATAGTTTCGTGGCCGACGATTGAAATGAGTTTCAATATTCTGCATGTACATCGAACAAAATGTTATTGCTTCATTTATTATAACAGCTTCAGCTATTGAACCTTCAGGTCGTGCCTTGTTTTTGACATATTGTTTGTAATCTCCCAAAGCTCTGCAGATATGACAACAAGTTTGCATTAACACTAAATTATATGCAAATAAAAACGGTTACAAATTTTCTTATATAAAACTGTATATATATATATATATAGTACCTCTCAATGGGATACATCCATCTGTAATGGACAGGACCTCCCTTTCTAGCTTCATCCGGTAAATGCACAGCCAGATGTACCATGACATCAAAGAAAGCGGGTGGCAAAATTCGCTCCAGCTTGCATAGGATTATCACGATTCCTCGCTCAAGGTCGTCAATAACAGATGTGCTTAATGTCCTCTGACACAATTGTTTAAAGAAGCCACATAGATCAAGTACGGCGTCGCATACATTCGGGGGGAGATAAGGTCGAATGCCAACAGGAAGGAGAATCTCGAGCAGCACATGACAATCGTGACTCTTTAATCCCGTTATTGTATCATCTCTGACCCAACGCCCAATATTGGATGCATAATTATCAGGGAATTTAACCATTTTCAGCCAATCACAGAATGATTTTCTCTCCGATTGATTGAGCACATAACTAGCAGGAGGCTTAATAAAACCTCGAGAGGAGTCTTGTAAATGCAATTCACTGCGAATTCTAAGATCTTGTAGGTCCAATCTAGCATTTACAGTGTCTTTTGTCTTACCCGGAATATTGAATAGTGTACCCACTAAACTCTCACAAATATTTTTCTCTATATGCATTACATCCAAATTATGTCGCAAACTCAGAGTCCCCCAATATTCTAACTCAAAGAAAATACTTTTTCCTGTCCAATTCAACTCTTCAGGTAACCGTTTTCGATTTTTATCTCTATTATGTTTACCTGGTGTGCTGTCTTTGAGCTGTTGATGTTGGCAAAGTATGTCAAATGCAGACAATCGACTGGGCTTACTCTGAGGTTCATGTTGCCCGTTAAATAATTTACTCCTCCGCCAAGGATGACTCGACTCAAGAAATCTCCTGTGCCCCGTGTTGTATCCGATTTTATTCCGTAATCGTTGCGAAGGTGTATGATCCGCACAAACTGGACATGCCATGTATCCCTTAGTGCTCCATCCAGATAATGAACCATAGGCTGGAAAATCATTAATGGTCCATAATAATGCGGCATGCATCTGAAAATACTGCTCTGAAGCTGCATCATAGGTATGCACACCCACATTCCATAATGTTTGTAACTCCTCGATCAATGGTCTCAAGTAAATATTTATATCTTTACCAGGTGAACGTGGACCAGGGATAAGCAATGACATAAACATGAACGGATCCTTCATACATTTCCATGGAGGTAAGTTATATGGAATGACAATAACGGGCCAGATGCTATAAGAGTTGTACATATTCCCAAATGGGTTAAAACCATCAGAGGCAAGACCTAACCTGACATTACGGGGGTCCTCAGCGAAACGGGGGTACATGTCATCAAATTCCTTCCTTCCATTCGGTTCCGTCCGCAGGATGTCTAAGTATGCCCTCCGCACCGATCCTCTTTTCATGATGCCACATCATATCAGTCGCTGTGTGTCGTGACATGAACAATCTCTGCAGCCTGGGCGTTAAAGGGAAATATCGCAATATCTTTTGAGGCACTTTCTTCCCCATACCACGGACTTTGTACCGACTTTCACCACATATCGGACAATGTTCAAGTGATTCATACTCGGCACGAAATAATACACAATCAAACTTACAAGCATGAATGGATTCATACCCCATTCCCAGATCACGCAACATTTTCTTTGCCTCGTAGTACGACTTAGGCAATTCGCTTCCAACCGGTAACATTTGGGCCAGTAACTCTAACATCATATCGATACTTTTGTTGGTCATTCTGTTGATCACTTTAATGTGTAATAATTTCACAACGAAATTCAAGATCGACATTCCAGCACCTTCGAATGGAATTTTTTTTGCCTCATCAAGTAGTTCACTAAATAAATTTTGATCATTTCCACTTAACACTGGCATGTCGCCACTAACACTATGACCAAGTTGTGGACCTTGTAAGTCATGCAAAATATCGGCGATATCATCGTTTGCAGGTTGATTGTAACTACTGCTCCCTTCGCCGACATCAAAAAACCGTGACTGAGAATGATACTGCTCACCGTGATAAATCCACGTACGGTAAGTGGGTGATATTCCTGGCATGTATAAATGATTATGAACTTCATCTAACCGCTTCCTTTTCCTATTCAAACAATTTGCACATGGACAACGAACACGACCTTCTGCATCAATGTGTTGCTTTGCGACTTCCATAAACTCAGACACTCCATTACGATATTCAACACTCAATCTATCCAGAGAGCTCATCCAATTTCTATCCATTTCAGCAGAATACCTAAATATAATAATATAATTATTAGATATCATTTTACAGTAATCAACATTACTAATTCAGTAATACTTAATTTAAGCATATATATATATATATATATATATATATATATTTGGTTGATAAATTAATTAAATAGTTTACAGAAAAATTCTATTTTGTTAATTAATATACTTACTCTACATATATGAATCATAAATCACTAACAAACACATATAAACAAACAGCATATAAACAACATATAAATCATAAAAATTGAAAATAATAAAGAAATATGAAAGAAGATTTACCTTTTCGGAAATTGATTACAATTTTATTGAAAATTTTTAGGAGAGATGTGAGGCTGTAGAGGAGAAATCTCAGATTTCAGAGGATTTTTATGAAGAGAATGAGAGAAAAAACAGAGGGGGAGAAGGGGTGGTGACCTTCTGTATTTTAATCTATCTTTAGCGTCGAATTGAGTAATTCGACGCTAATTGTTGCCGTTTTTAGCGTCGAAACGTTTTTTTCGACGCTACATGTTCCATTTTTTAGCGTCGAAACCGTTTTTTCGACGCTAAATATAAAAAATTAGCGTCGGATTTAATTTAGACGCGAAAGAATCAAGGATCTGTCGGTGGAAGCTTCATAACTCTTTAGCGTCGAATATTTGTTCGACGCTAAAAGTATTATTTTTGGCGTCGAATATTCAAATCGACGCTAATTGTATACGTTTTAGCGTCGAAACCGTTTTGTCGACGCTAAATATCAAACATATAGCGTCGAATTAAATTTAGACGCGAAAGAATCAAGGACCTGTCGGTGGAAGCTTCATAACTCTTTAGCGTCGAAAATATTTTCGACGCTAAAAGTATTATTTTTGGCGTCGATTATTCACATTCGACTCTAATTGTTTCCTTTTTAGCGTCGAATTTAATTTAGACGCGAAAGAGTCAAGGATTTGCCGGTGGAAACTTCATACACCTTTAGCGACGATATATGTTCGACGCGAAAAGTATATTTTTGGCGTCGACTCCGTGTTTCGACGCTAAAAGTGTAATATTTGGCACCAAAAATTATTGCAATAATATAATTATTCAGCGTCGAATATTTTTCGACGCTAAAGTTCTGTTTTTTAGCGTCGAAATATAGTTTCGACGCCAAAACATTAATATTCTGCGTCGAATTTTTATTCCGTCGCTAAAAACATGACATATAGCGTCGAAACTAATATTCGACGCTAAAACTAACTTTTAGCGTCGCATAATGTTTCGACGCTAAATATTTGGACGCTAAAAGCCATAATTCTTGTAGTGTTATCATACTACCTAAAAAGAGACATCCTTACAAAAATGATGACTATTTTACAAAGAATGAATGTCTCTGTAAAAAAATGTGATAGAAATGTGACCATTCTTATATATACATATATAAAAAAAAAAAAAAAAAAATTATGATTATCCTAATAAAAAGTGTGCTTGAACTCATTAAATTGTGATTACTTTTGTAACTTTATAAAATTCATTTTCAATTTATGACAAATATAAAATCATTTGCCCGATGTATTTACGTAGGCAGTAAAAATGACTAAATCAGATTTCCAATGCTAATGTACCTGGACAAATCATTATACCTAAAGAACAATATATGAAAAGTGCAGTTGAGGAATTGTTTATAACACAAGCTAAAAAGTTTCTAGACATCTTGGTTCAAAAGACAGTGTTCTGAGCAAAAAAGAAAAAAAAAATAAAGTTATGTTGCAAATGATACTCAAAACAGAAATGAACAAATTGAACTAGAAAAAGAAATTAGAGGCCCTGATGATATCAAACCTCTTGTTAAGGAACATGTCAGAGATGTGGCATAAGCCATTGATGTGGCTCGAAATGAAGAAAAATCTATATACTTTACCCCCATAATAAAAGTGTGGAATCATAAATAAATTATCTTCAATGATGTGTTTCGCAAATCATTGATGAATGTAGACTGAGCAAGAATGACCTAAATAGAAAGAAGCAATATAAATAGAATTGACCTCTGGACTTTTAGTCCAAACATCTGATGGTGTTAAACTTATTGGATACAAATGGGTATTTTTGTGAAAAAATGATGTTGTAAGATATAAATCACGATTTGTTGTATAAAGGTTCTAACAGAGACTTGAAATTAAAATGAGAGATATTCTCATATTATATATATAGTTACGTTTCGATTTTTTAATTTGGATGTATTGGAATAGCTTGACATGCGTCTCATGGATATGGTGATAGCTTACTTATACGCGCGCGTCACTTGATACTAATATATATAAGAATTCGAAGGATTTAAAATGCCTTAAACTTGCAAATCACCACATCATAGTTTGTTTTCGATAAAAATATAAAAATTCTTATACTTAAAATAATTCAAACTCATGTGACATAATATTCTCAGTGAAAACTTGAAAAAGAATGATATATTAATGATCTTATCTTTCTATGTGTTTTTATAAAGCAATCAGATTTTGGTTTTGCTATTGTTGCCATCTATATCGATGATAAGAACTTGATTGGAACTCCATATGAGCTTCGAAATATTGTTGATTATATGAAAAAAGAAATTTAAATGAAAGAATTAGGGAAAATAATATATTGTTGACCTAAAGATCGAGCACAAACCTAATAGATCGTTATCCATCGGTAAAATTATGCTGAGAAAATTTTGAAACTTTTCAATATGTATAAAGCTTATCCATTAAATACGACAATGGTAGGCTGATCTCTTGATCCTAAAAGGATTCATTCATCTTGAAATGGGATAATAAACAAATATTTGGTCATGAAATACCGTATAATAAACAAATATTCGATCATGAAGTACCGTATCTAAATATGATTTTGGTACTATAATGTATTTAGCCCAATATACTAGACTAGATATAATATTTTCAATTAACTATTAGCTGGATTTAGTTTTAAACCAACTAGACGACATTGGAACATTATCAAACATGTTTTTCGTTATCTTCAAGGAATTATAGATTTGAAATTATTTTATTCTAATGAACTAATGAAAAGTCAGAGTCTTATTAATTATGCAAATGCGAGTTATTTGTCTGATCCCTATAAAGCTTATTCACAAACGGAATATGTTTTTACTTTTAATGATATAACAATATCTTGACAATCTACGAAGCAAACTCTCGTCGCATTGTATGAGGCAAGTAAGGATTGCATATGGTTGCAATATGACATCCATCATATCTAGAGTTCTTGTAAATTATTTTCAAATGTCACTAACTCGACAATAATCTATGAAGATAATGCTATTTTATAATAGCTCAACTTCAAAGAGAGTATATTAAAAGGATAGGAAAAAATATATCTCCTAGAAATTATTTTACACCTATGAGTTTCAATAAAACAAGAAAATTGATATCTGTTGAAGACAGCTTGCAAGACAAGCTTGTGAGACAGCTTGCAAGACAAGCTTGTGAGACAACTCACAGCTTGCAAGACAAGCTTGTGAGACAGCTGTGAAAACGTGTGAACAGTGCACACGTTTTCTAGCATTATAAAATGGAGCCTTGAGTCCATTATTCATCATCTCATAAATCCCGAAATTGAGAGAATAGAGAGTAAAGAGGGTTGAGAGGTTTTTTGTAAAGTTTGTATAATAAACTTTGTAATTCTTTTGTTGGTAGTAATAAAAGAAGAGTTTTCCTCTCACATCTCCTCTATTGTGTGTGTTTTAATCACAACAAGTGGTATCAGAGCTAAGGTTACTCGGAGGGATCCCGAAACTCAGAAACAGAGGTTCGGTTTGGAAAGTCGGTTCCGACGAAAGTTGTCGAAAATCGATTTTGAGCATACCATCAGACGTTTCACAGCGAGACGAGCACGGTGGTATTTTTCGGCGATCAAACGGAGGCCTGAGGACGCCGCACGCGCCGCACGCGCCAACCAGAGGACTCTTCACGCGCTCCACGCGCAGTAACGCGCCGCACGCGCTGCTCAAGGAAGAAGACGACGCCACGTCAGCGCCACGTGTCGCCCAGTCAGCAGCCCAGTCAGCTGCCACGTCATCGCCCAGTCAGCAGCCAGTCAGCGCCACGTCAGCACTTGCCACGTCAGCGACACGTGTAAGCCACGTCAGCGGTACCTGGTAAATTTCAGATAGGTCCCTGAACTTTCTGGAAATTACAGTTTAGCCCCTATACTTTCAGAAATTTTTCAACTTAGTCCCTGAACTTTTTGGAAATTGCTTAATAGTCCCTGAAGTTTTCCGTAATTGCACTTTGGCCCCTGAACTTTTTGGAAATTGCACTTTGACCCCTGTAATTTCTGAAATTTGCTATTTGGTCCCTGTGTCGGATTTTGACAAACGAAGTGTCATTTCCACCATTTTCGACCATTCCGGACGCAACGGTGAGGTCCGTTTTTTGAAATTCTGCTTAGAATTTATGATGGAGGGGAGCAACGGAAAAATGATTTTGTTAACCAGTACAAACTATTTCACATGGAGAGGAAGGATGAAAGACCTTCTGTATGTGAAGGACTATGATGGATCGGTGTTTCTGGAGCAGAAACCAGAAGGAATGACCGATGATAAGTGGGCTAATCTTCACCAGAAAACATGCAGTACTATTCGTCAGTGGATCGACGACAGTATCGTCAACCATGTTAGTGAAGAAACAAATGCACGTGTCTTATGGAGAAAGCTGGAGGAGCTTTTCCGAGCAAAGACTGGAAACAACAAGCTGTACTACATCAAGAAGATGATGGGTTTGAAATACCAGGAAGGTACAGCTGTGGCAGACCATATCAACGATTTCCTCGGAACCATGAAGAATTGTCTGGATTGGGCATAGACTTCGGAGATGAGGTAAATGGCTTAATACTCCTTAATACGTTACCAGAATCTTGGGAAACGTTCAGATCTACGGTGATAAATTCAGCCGCAGATGGGAAAGTCACTATGGAGATGGCAAAGACCAGGATCTTCGAGGAAGAAAAGAGGACGAGAATGCAGGAGTCAGCATCAGCCTCAACCTCAGAAGCTCTAGTGACAGAAAAGAATACCAGAAGGGGGAGGAGTAAAAGCCGAGGCCCAGGGAGATCAGACAAGAACCGGGGGAAATCAAAAACCAGAGATATTGAGTGCTATTACTGTAAGAAGAAAGGCCATATGAAGCGGGATTGCTACAAATTGAAGAATGAGCAGTCCAGGAGAGACGTGACTCTAATCAAGAAAGAGTTGCTACTACCACCGAGAAAACCTCCAAAGACTTCTGCATAATGTATGAAGAAGCTGTTGTGAATCTTGCCAGCCACGAGACCAGTTGGGTGATAGATAGTGGCGCCTCCATACACGCCACATCTCGCAGAGACTTCTTTTCATCTTACACACCAGGGGACTACGGTGCTGTAAGGATGGGGAATGACGGACAGTCCAAAGCCGTCGGTATTGGAGACATCTGCCTTGAAACAGAGAACGGGACAAGGCTAGTGTTGAAGGGAGTCAAGCACATCCCAGACATCCGGTTAAACCTGATCTCAACAGGCAAGCTGGATGATGAAGGTTTCTGCAGTACCTTTAGTGACGGATGCTGGAAGCTCACTAAAGGGATCATGGTCGTGGCACGAGGTAAGAAAGATTCACCCTGTATTTGATGCATGCTAAGCTTTCAAATAGTAGCATAAATACAGTCAACAACAGCAATGGCAGCCGAGCTATGGCATAAAAAGCTCGGTCATATGAGCCAAACAGGGATGGAGATACTACGCAGGCGGAATGTTCTTCCGGAATTGAAGAACTCACACTTACGGAAGTGTGAACACTGCATGGCTGGAAAGCAGAACAGAGTATCCTTCTAGAGCTCCCGTCAACGGAAACGGACCGGAGGTACTAGATCTCATACATTCAGATGTATGCGGTCCGATGCAGACACGAACACTTGGTGGGTCACTGTATTATGTGACATTCATTGATGATCATTCAAGGAAGATCTGGGCATACACCTTGAAGAGAAAAGATCAAGTGCTGGGAGTGTTCAAGGAGTTTCATGCTTTGGTGGAGAGAGAAACCGGTAAGAAACTCAAATGCATCAGAACAGACAACGGTGGAGAATACAGAGGTCCGTTTGATCAGTACTGCAAGATGCAAGGAATCAGACATCAAAAGACACCTCCGAAGACACCTCAGCTGAATGGCCTAGCTGAGAGGATGAACAGAACCTTGTGCGAGAGGATCAGAAGCTTGCTGTCACAAGCCAAGCTGCCGAAGACATTCTGGGGGGATGCACTCATCACAGCAGTACATGTTTTGAACATGTCCCCAGCAGTCGCATTGAAAGGTAATGTTCCTAACCAAGCTTGGACAGGTAAAGAAGTGTCATACGAACACTTGCATTGTCTTTGGGTGCAAAGCCTTTGTACACGTCCCAAAGGACGAGAGATCCAAGCTTGATGCAAAGACGCGACAATGTGTCTTTATTGGCTATGGTCAGGATGATTTCGGCTACAAACTGTATGATCCAGTGGAGAAAAAGATCGTCAGGAGCCGTGATGTTGTCTTCGTTGAAGACCAGACCATAGAAGATATCCGAAAGGAGATGAAGACAATGCCCCAGCAATACAGAAATGTGAATCCAGAACCTCATACACCGGTGCCAGTACGAGTTGAAGATGAGGTTCCCAGACATGAGGGTACAGGTGATGAAGCTCCCATAGATGATGATCATGATCAACCACCAGTACCAGAAGTTCCACCAACAGTTCCACAGAGAAGGTCAGACAGAGAGAAGCGACCTTCAACCAAATACTCTGCATATGAGTATGTGCTGCTTACTGACGGGGGAGAACCTGAGAGCTACCAGGAGGCTGTGGAAACAGAGAACAGAGAAAAGTGGGAGGAAGCCATGCAAGATGAGATGAAATCTTTGCATGACAATCACACTTTTGAGTTGGTGAAATTGCCAAGAGGCAAACGGGCTTTGAAAAATAAATGGGTGTACAGGGTGAAGCAACAGGAGCACACTTCACAACCCCGGTACAAAGCCAGACTATTTGTCAAGGGATTCAATCAGAGGAAAGGCATTGACTTTGATGAAATCTTCTCTCCAGTTGTGAAGATGTCATCCATCAGGGTAGTACTCAGCTTAGCAGCAAGCCTCGACCTGGAAGTTGAGCAGATGGATGTCAAGACCGCATTTCTTCACGGGGATCTGGAAGAAGAGATTTACATGGAGCAACCAGAAGGCTTCAGAGTCAGCGGGAAAGAGGACTTTGTGTGCAGACTCAGAAAAAGCCTCTACGGTTTGAAACAGGCACCGAGACAGTGGTACGTGAAGTTTGAGTCAGTTATGGGGGAGCAGGGATACAAGAAGACTACTTCAGACCATTGTGTCTTCGTTCAGAAGTTTTCTGACGATGACTTTATCATCTTACTGTTATATGTAGATGATATGTTGATAGTTGGCAGGAATCAATCGAGGATTGATAATTTGAAGCAGCAACTGAGTAAGTCTTTTGAGATGAAAGACTTGGGGCCAGCTAAACAGATTCTTGGCATCAGGATCGGTCGTGATCGGAAAGCCAGGAGGTTATACTTGTCACAGGAGGAGTACATCGAGAAAGTACTTCAGAGATTCCAGATGGACAAGGCTAAAGCGGTTAGCACTCCTCTTGCTACCCACTTTAGATTGAGTACGAGACAGAGTCCCTCTACTGAGTCAGAGAAGGAGGAAATGAAACAGGTTCCATACACCTCAGCAGTGGGAAGTCTTATGTATGCCATGGTGTGCACGAGGCCAGACTTAGCACACGCAGTTGGATTGGTCAGCCGGTTTATGTCAAACCCAGGACGGGAACACTGGAATGCGATCAAATGGATCATGCGGTATCTTCGAGGCACATCCAAGATGAGATTATGTTTTGGAAGCAGCGACAAACCAGTGTTGATGGGCTACACCGATTCAGATATGGCAGGAGATGTGGATACCCGAAAGTCTACTTCGGGGTATCTGATTACTCTCTCAGGAGGAGCTGTGGCATGGCAGTCAAGGTTGCAGAGGTGTGTTGCACTCTCTACAACAGAGGCAGAATTCATTGCAGTTACAGAAGCTTGCAAGGAATTGCTATGGATGAAGACATTCGTCCATGAATTGGGTTTCAAGCAGGAGAAGTACATTTTGTACTGCGATAGCCAGAGTGCTATCTATCTCGGTAAAAATTCTACCTTTCATTCGAGGTCAAAACATATCGATGTGAGGTATCACTGGATACGGGACGTCCTGAGCTCAAGGCTGTTAGAACTCAGGAAAATTCACACCGACGACAACGGTGCCGATATGTTCACGAAGGTTTTACCGAAGGAGAAGCTTGAAATCTGTCGTGCCATAGCCGGATGACAAAACTCTCCACATAGTCAGAGTGGGGAGATTCAGAGAACTACGATTGGCTTGATCCCAACTCAGGGTACGTAGGCAGTCATACAGATGCAGCCAGTGGAGGATCCTTTTGAGGATCCGATTTGGATGATTGATGGTCGGCTCAGATTTTGGGGAAATCTTCACCGAGGGGGAGATTCGTTGAAGACAGCTTGCAAGACAAGCTTATGAGACAGCTTGCAAGACAAGCTTGTGAGACAGCTTGTAAGACAGCTTGTGAGACAGCTCACAGCTTGCAAGACAAGCTTGTGAGACAGCTGTGAAAACGTGTGAACAGTGCACACGTTTTCTAGCACTATAAAATGGAGCCTTGAGTCCATTATTCATCATCCCATAAATCCCGAAATTGAGAGAATAGAGAGTAAAGAGGGTTGAGAGGTTTTTTGTAAAGTTTGTATAATAAACTTTGTAATTCTTTTGTTGGTAGTAATAAAAGAAGAGTTTTCCTCTCACATCTCCTCTATTGTGTGTGTTTTAATCACAACAATATCAAATAGATACGTTCCATAAATAATTTAGCATATATATTTACTAAAAGTTTGCCTACATCATTATTTGAAAAGATTATAAATAGTATCTCAACAAAATTATTTGATTGATAGATGTTATCATCTGAATGAGGTCTCATTAGGAGAAGCATTATTTTTTAAGAAAATAAATATTTATAACTAATACGGACATATGTGCACCGTATTCTTTTTCCTTTTAACCAGGTTTTCCCATTAGGTTTTTGTTGGGGTTTTGGGCGATGAGCGCAGTAGAAGCGCGGTTTGGGCGAAATCGTATTTTTAAATTTTTTTCAAAACACTGAATAAATTATTTAATATCTAATATGAATAATCTATTCATATTTCACCTAAACCTATTTATTCAATATCAAATATCAACATAAATAAGGTTGAGATGTCGCGAAACTTTTACGAAAACCGTTTTTCCGCAAAATGACGCAAAACACGTTTTTGACCGAACCGACCACCCAACACTTATGGGGACCACCCAGGTAAGCCTCAATAGTATTAGGGCAGTTCATGGGCTGACCAAACAGTGACGAACTCACTGTTTGGACAGCCGTCACCCGGTTGGCTCAAAACTCACCCGGTAACGCCGTTTTTGGTCGTTTTCGCTTATTTCAACTCTGAAACACTTTCCTGCAATTGTTCCAACTCCCAAAACACATCCATTACATTCATATGACATCAAAATCATCACAAAATTTCCAGTTTTACAGAATCTAATCCGGAAACCAAAAATTCCAATTTTCATGCTTTAAATCCAAATTTTCAAGATTAATCTAATTAATCATAACCCCAACCAAAGTCACCACTTATGAACAACCCCACGAACAATTCTAGGTGTCACAAGAGTGGTCATAACACTCTAAAATAGCAACTCATCATCAAATGAATAATTTGGATACAAATTACACTAATTTCACCCAAATCTACTTCACACATGCATTTCACTTCCATCTCCATCATTCACAAACAAAAGCCTCAAAAATTCAGATTTGAAGAAACCCTAAAACCTTTCTAAATCATCAAGAAACAATAAAATAAATTTCTAAGCTTAGGGTTTAAGTGGATTACCTTTAATCACTTGTTTCATATGTTTTTTTCTTGAATTTTCCTTCAAATCTTCATGGATTTAGAAAACATATTTTGAAACCCATTTTGAGAGGAAGTTTCGGCCATGAATGGAGCTAAGAAGATGAAGAAAATAATTTCCCTAATTTTAATATACATGACCGACTTTCTTAGGGACAAATAGGTCATTTGGCAATTTTTAATTTCATTAAATTAAAACAATATAAGATAAGCTTTTTGGTTGGCCAAATCAAATTTGAACACATAACCTTAATTAATCATGTCATGTTGACCAATAATAATTGGACTAATTCCATAACATTTATGGAAAAAGGTTTATTATTAATAATTCAAATATTTAACAATTAAATATCCAAATAATTAATTAATGTAATTATTATTATATATGTATTTTTATTTACAATAAATAACAAATATATATATTTATGGTATGTGTCAAAATCTCATTTGACGAATAATTAATGTGTATTTAATCGTATTGTGTATCAAATACAAATACACAATAATTAGGATTGACCAAAATTCCTAATACATTTGTTATCGTTTAACTGATTAAACGATCCGAATTAACTCACTTAATCAGATGAAGTATTATGAGTAATCTGTATTATTCATATCGAGTTGCCCAATGCTCAATGAGTACACTTCATATTGTAAGACTCTCTAAGTTTAGGTTTATCCGTCACAAAATCCAATTTCGTGTCCATAATCTAAGTTTAGGTTTATCCGTCACGAAATCCAATTTCGTGTCCATAATTCACCTACTCATGGATTATGACGACCACGAATAATCTCGCTAAACTATGCAAGCCGAGGTCATTGCATACGTATAATCCCTCCGTCACAGGCTATCCATATACATGGGGCATAGATAAAAACGTCAAACATGTTCGGTATAATATAGTCGACTTTCAATTTACAATCTCTAAATAACACTCGGAACTGCTTTCCGAAGTTATACCACGACCATGGATTTACTAGATCGTAAACACGTGAGGATGCCTATGCCTAGTACACAGGACTGACAGATCCTATCTTGATACGCACTGGATATCATGAGCATCAGTCCACACTCAACGAACAGGCAGAGGTCTGATCATGAATAGATCGTTGACGTGACTGCCATCAAAGTGTGGAGGATAACTCATATATCCCACTGTGGTATCTCAAGTCGGAGAACCATTATGCTCGCTCAACTCGCGAAGATTCCTATTGACATTGGTGTACCATCTATTAGGAAATCTTCAGTGAGTCGTTTAGTGTCTTATCAAATAAACACTTACATGTCTATACGAGTCTTCTGAGACTCATGGTTCACTGAGATAAACCATCAGACCAAGTCACGATATACGACATGTACTGGTCTCAGCGAATTTTACTAACCGACCCGTATTAGTAAATCTTGACCAGGAACTTTATTTAAGGATATACATCTTATAGTGCACTTCCCAATGTCAATTACAAACTACATTGTAACTGCGCACTATATTGTAAATCTTAGGGTCTTTGTCTAATATACACGTATCACTGAATCAGATTCAGTTTCGATCTAATCGTAATCAGATATGTGATCATAATTAGATCGAATAAGAGTATAAAAGACAAGGGTGCTACCATAAAATTAGTAATATTATGGAAAATAGAATTGCTTGTATTTATGAATCGGACATAAATACGATCCGGATTGGCACTCAGTGCACCAATCCTAACAGTTTTTAC
>SKCR01054897.1:0-29470 GCA_019454045.1 Zanthoxylum bungeanum | reverse complement strand
ATTTTACAATGGGGATGGTACTGTGATATCGTCTAAATTCTAAACAATAAATTGCTAACGATGGGTATGATTGGATATTTTCATTCCAATGGGATCTATTTGTCACTGTCACTTTAGTTAAATTCTAATGAGGGGCGTCCATGTCACTTTCCTCTAGTATTTAGGGTGGGTGTGTTCAGCTCCAAGAGTTTTCCGGAAAACACGTTTTACTCATTTTACTATAGTTGGAACACTTAAATAAAAATTGGTCAACAAAATTTATTTTCCAATGAATAAAAAAGTTTAGTATTTTTCTGCTTCTAATTAGGGAACTGGTAAAATTCATATTCGAACTCAGATCCGCATGAATCTGGGTCGATATTAGAATCCAAAAAAAAATATCCAGACCGAGTATGCATCAAAGTAGACCTAGCCGAAAACCTCATTTTTAATAATTTTTTTAATTACATTATTTTGTATTTAATTTTATAGTTTGTAGTTTTACCATTTTTAATTCCATTTTTTTGTATTTTTAATTCCATTTTATTCTATTTGTATTTATTTTTTAAGTTTTTAAAATATTAATTAGTAAAAATTTTGGATTTGAGTCCCGAAATTATCGATCTGTGTAGATTTGGTTCGAGTCCAGATTTGTGATAGTCCAAAATTTTACTACGTGAGTCTGAATTTTTTTTTACAAATACATGTATTTTGAACCCGGATCTATGTAGATTCCGACCTTTTTGTCATCCTACATCTAATCACAAGAAAATATTTTCCCAAAAAAAATTCTATACGCAAAAAATGAAAATGTTTTTTGAAATTTTTTTTCATGTAATAGCCTAACATCGAAAAAACTTTCTTTCTGAGAAAAAAAATGATTTTCATGGAAAATATTGAACTTTTACGAAAATCATTTTACAACAATGAAACATTAGTGTTAAATTTCAAATAAAGATTTCGTAATCAAATTACAAAGTATTAGACACTTGTATTCAGTGTTGTATCAAATTTTGTATATAATTTTTTTTATTAATTGTCATCGGTATTTATTGAATAAGAATTTATATGTAATTGAATATTAATTGTTTATTATTAATATTACGTGTCAGAATAGAAGATTATAAAAAAATTTAATATAATTTTACTCAATATTGGATTGAATTTCTAAAAAAAAATTATTTATACATGTGATGAAAATATATAATTTTTTTTTTTTTTTATCTTATTGAATAAGAATAATGAAGTTATCAAAAGTGTACAAAATGGTACAAGAGCAAGAATAATCAAACCACACAAATAAATCCTGTCACAAAACTACAAACAATCTAAAGCGTTTTATTTATACATGTGATGAAAATAAATAAAAAGAATCCCATATGATATGATATATATATATATATATATATATCATCTTCAGAAGCAGGCGTCCAACACACAGCAGCAACACAAAGCAGCACAACTGCAAATGAAACAAATCAATCACCATGAATACAATAATTAAATATTTATTTATATAAAATTATATCTTCTTAATAATAATTCTCAGATGAGGACGGACTCTAAGTCTATTTCAATTAATTACATACCATCCTTTCCAGAAGCCATCACCCCTGGACTTGGTTTCTACTGGAGTGTGATTTTGAGAATAAACATTATCGCCGTCTTTCGTCGGATAGCCAATCGGAGGCGGCGGCGCCACGTATGGACCTGCCCCCGTAGATGGTGGTGGGCATGCTACTGCAAAATTCCCAATATTAAAAATAAAAATTAATCATCAATAAAATTTATGAAGAAAACTGTATTTTAAAACGTGCAGACATTTTACCTGTAGGAACTCATATTTCAAATTTTTCAAAAGAGAAAGCAAAGACAAAATTTCAGATGAAGATGATGAGTTAGGTGGGAGAGGTTGAAGTTGAAGGATGAAGATGACGAGGACGAGTAGTTAGTTTATTAATAAGGGCATGTAAGATGTATTTATAGAAGAAAATTATATAATGGTGGAGTGGGTACGTTGTTTCTCGAAGGAGAGAATTTGTTAAAAAACGATGAGTCATGAGGCGGTCGCGCGCCGCGTAGAGCTCTTTCGGTTGAAATTCTCTAGAACTCTTTGTCAGTTTGAATCCGCAAACACACAATTTAAACGGGATTTTTCATTTAGCACTTATAATTTGGGTTAAATTCTCATTAATTAAATGTACTTTGAAAAATATCTCATAATATTCATAATATAAAAATTAAACGGATATTTTTCCAATTTAAAACAGTAACTTTTAGTTATTTATTACACTATAAATTTAAAACTTATAAATGCATAAGATTTGACTGGATGAGTTTTTATACCTAAAGACATTATGTGAAGACTTATAACGCGTAACCTGTGCCCACAACGTAACACGAGTTATGTATGGACCCGGTCGTTAACTTCTTGTTGTATCATATGCAACCGACTATGATAAGACAGACACGTGAACCCATAATTTATAGGTTTTGTTTTCTTGTTTCATTATGACGCAAAGAAACACTTTTGAGAATTATCATTTTTCTATCTTTATCTTTTCTATTGATAGTCTCAAATATGTTTAATTTTCTATTTTATTTTATAGAAAATGAATTTAAAAAAATTCAAATCAAATAGATAATTTATTAATTTATTTTTTGTGAGTTTATTTGTTAAGTTTGTGCTATCTTAGCAAGCACACTTTTTCAGGTTTGAATAAAATCTTCACTTATAGTAATTGAGATGGATCAAGAAGTGATAAGAATAAGTCAAGTCCAAAAATTTGATACTATAAGTGTTAGGTTTTGGGGTTGGCACGTAAGCATTCATATAATTGAAATTTAAAAATTTTCTTCTAAAATTATTTTAAAAATCGTGATTATGTCGTTGTTGATGTAAACAAATATAATATTAAATTAATTCATATTAATTCAAACATGCATGCATATGATTTATTTATAAATGTAATAAAAATTAGGCAAAAATACAAAACTGACCCTCTAACTTTCATGTTTTGTCAATTCAGTCCTCTAACTTTCAGTTTTGTCAATTCAGTCATCTAATTACAATTTACCGTTATTACTGCCAAAAACACCATTTTCATTTTTTTTTTCGGAATTAAAAAAAAAATCTAAATCAGAGAAGGGGAATTCCCGTTCTCTGATCTGATCCCCTGCTCTGATTAGAGAAAGGGTACTCGATTTCCCCTTCTCTGATCGTCAGAGAAGGGGATCGAGTTCCCTTTTTTTTTTCTTTTTTTTTTTAGATTCTTTTTTTTTTTAAATTCTAAAAAAAAAAAAAATGAAAACGGTTTTTTTGGCATTAAGAGTAATAACGGTAATTGTAACGGAGCCTTAAATTGACAAAAATTGAAAGTCAGAGGACTGAATTGACAAAACTGAAAGTTAAGAGGAATTGACAAAACATGAAAGTTAGAGGGTCAGTTTTGCATTTTTGCCTAAAAATTAAATAACAAAAAAAAAAAATCATACATGAACTCCTTTGTTTTTCTCTAAAGACTTCTTGAATTTCCTTCTCGAGTTTTTCTTTTGTCGTAGTGCATCAAGCGTTACACCTCTAATGGCATACTAGAATTCCTCCACGAACAAATTGCTCTCACTTTGAGAATAAAAAACTATTTTTCTTTCTTAAATGTTGAAGTCTTATTTAGAATCAAAGAAATAATTTTCTTTAAAGCTAACTTAGAGTAAACTTGGAACAAAGCAAAGAAGAGAGAGAAAGCGCACTAGATTTTCAGCCAAGGGTGTTTACATCCACCTTGGCCGAATTCTATACTTATTTATCGAGTTTATGATTAACTTTGTTGTATCCTAATACAATAAGGATAATCTAAGATCTCTCTAAATCAGATTCGATCTCTTTAAGATTCATTCTCAAATAATAATTAGGAAACCTTAACTAAATAAGAATTTCTTATTAAATAAAAATTTCCTATTTGATCCATATTATGACTCTAATTAATTTGGGTGTTAGCCTACTAAATTAAAACCCAATAGATTAAATATTATTTTGGCCCAATAATTAATTAATTATTAATTAATTTTAACTTTACTTAATATTGATTAATAATTAATCAAAATTACATTTAATTAAATTTAAATTATTTAATATCAATATTTATTTAAACAATTAAATCTATTTTTATATTTCAAATTTATTAATCAAATTAATATTTCCGAAATATTCTGAATGTCGTAATTTTATTAGGAAATTCCATTTTGATTGAAAATCTAATTTTAATATTGATTGCCAAAATAATCATGTATTAACCTTTAATGACATCCTTAAATTTGTAACATAGACAAAAGATATATTTATGCGACCGTCCTAGGTTTATTATCGAGTAGTAATGAGATGATATTAACTCTTTAATATTTCATCTCTATGATATCTCATAGACCATGGGTAAACGTTTAACTGCATGCCATGACCCATAGTCGATAAATGAAGTGAGAAAATATATAAACCTGTTAAAATATACTTCGAGTATATCATCTCATTACTTCCGATATTTATGTTCCTTATCGAGTCTGGGTTCGTGATTAGGTCAAATCATTACTACTCGATATATTTCAAAACTAGATCTCATGGATTTGATATCTCTAAGATATCGACTGCTTTGGCTAAGAACTTATATCCACAATTATCTAAAACTATCGGATCCGTGTTTAAAGCACACATGATTTCGTAAGTTAATAGTTCAAGACGATCTATTATTTATTCAAAGGACGTGTCTAGTTGAATGACGATATACTAGTGAACTATGAGTACTATTGCACAAGTCACAATGTGATCTCACGTCAGATAATATAATGACATTAATTTATTATTACGAAGATCAATGACTTTAGATAATATTTCAATGTGATCTTACGCTTCTGTGGTCGTATATTTCATTCTACTAATGAAGATACCTATTGTTTCGTCCTTATGATGATATGAGTCTCATCATTCATTCTATTAACATCAAATTTCAATTTAGGCGACACACAATAATATCGATCAAGTGATATATTATTGTCATGTATAATAATCACATTTTACCAAGAACTTAATTTGAGACTTACATAAATATCATTGACTCTCATAATCACAATCGTCTTTTTTGATTAATAATATTTATCTGACATAATGTCTCGGGGCATATACATAAAATATGAATGTAACGATGTGTAGAAAATAAATACTTTTTATTAATAAATAATAAATTGTATTATAAAATATTACGTCTTAAACCACGACATCCCCAATAGATTTTAGGGCATACACTCTAACAATTAGATCATTAGATATTAATGTTAGGTTATTTTTCTTTTTGTTGTTGAATTTGGATATATATATTCAGCAAAAGATGATTAATTTATCAATATAAGATGTTATATGATATGACATATTGGTTCGGTTATTGCCCTACACTGACGCATCAGGGATCAACCTGCCCGATTAGGTCACGGTGGGTCGATGGGGCAGCGCCCCTCGTTGGGCTAGGAGAAACACCCAAAAATAAAAATGAAATTCAAAGGTAAAGTTAACCGAAATAACTGATTTCATGTCCTTTGGAACGAAAAGATATTCTACCTTATATTATCGCGAAAATAAAAGTCAGAGACATAAAGATACATTCTGACTAATATTGTCGCGACAATGAGAAGCTGATACTAAATATTCTTGGACTTATATTGTCGTGCCAATGAGTAGTCATTGTCGCAACAATATGAAGCTCGTGCATATTGTCGCGACAACGACTTGTCATTGGCATAAAAATGAGACGCTGACCGGTGCGTAATCACACGCGTATAACACAAGCGCACGTATCGTTCAAGTAATATAAAAAATATCGATCCCACGAGGACTTAATACCTAAGCTATTAATTTTATGAGGCCAAATGATTACTAGTATCTAATGGATTGGTTGTTTGATTGGAATGGTGACTTTAAATTTAAAAATTAAAACAAATAAAATGGCGCGAAAGTTGGTTGAGGAAAATTCAAATTTATAAAACTATCCAAGATTGTGATTTCTTCCAATACCTATTTAAAGATGAAGTGGTTATTTCATCTTTGTGTAATATACTGGTTTACTAACCTGGAACGCGAAATTCTGTAAAAGCCTATGTCGATGGTCAGATGTAAATACCCAGTGTAACCCAATTAAACCATATGTCTATGTCAACCAAGTTACCTGAATTCATTAAGTTCAAGTTCCAATTGTAGCTACCCCCCCGACAGGTATATGTCTATCCTGTAAGGAAATCTATTAAAGGGTTATCTATCCTCAAGGAAGATCGTGGGCTATTAAGTCTAAGGCTGAAAACTAAAATTCCTTCGTCAAGTTTATTTTAAGTTTACCCGATCAATCTTATTAGTGGCCAGTTAACAAGAAGCATTAAGCTTAAGACTTAATAAGTAAACCTTTATATTACCTAAACTATAAAATAACCCCTTATAAACCGGTGATATTGGAATTCATCACAACCTCATATAACAGGCTTAGCTACGATACATATTTACAACTAGTAAATACTTAAAAATAAAAGACATAAATTAATATGCTGAAAAGTAAATGCTGGAAATTAAAAAGGAAAAAGTATAATAAAAGAAAATGCTAGGGGTTAAAGGATCCACTTTTATTATTACTATTTTAGATATCTCCATTAATATAATATATTAACTTGTGTGATATTACCAACCAGCCATATATACGGTATCCTGATTAAGTCAAATTAATAATTAATTACCAACCAACCAAACAGACGGTATCCATGCTTAGTCAGGTTAAAATCAATTTAATATCAATTACCAACCGACCAATATAGCGGTATCCACATTAAGTCAAGTTTTAAATAGTTATTATATTATAATTAATGGAGATTAATCTAAATAGAAATAATAAAAGTTTTACCTTTCACCATAGCAGGGGGAAGTTACCTCCTCATTGCTGAATAGTAAAAACTGAAAAAGTAAAAAAAGTAAATTACTATTACAAAAAGTAAATAAAATTAATTACAAAACTGAAATTTAAACAAACTAGATACAAACTCCTTAGTATTATCAGAGAATTACAAAGAGCAAGGTACATCTGAAACTGAAATTTCGAGCTGAATTTATAGGCGGCGATAGGCCTCACGCGTCGCGACGCGTCACCTTCTTCGCGTCGCGACGCGCCGTGATTTGCGGCGTGTCTTGCGGAGACGACGACATGTGGCGATTGGATTTACGATAAAGTGACACGTGGCAGAGGGCGTCGGCAACTCAATGATTGCGATGACATGGCGATGTCATGGCTGTGACGTGGCGATGTTGATTGTCGGCACCATGAGATTGTGACACGTGGCATAAGATGATTGGTTGATGATGACATGGCTGACAAGTGGCAAGCTGACTTGGTATGTGATTGATGTGGACGCCACGTGGACGACACGTGGTGATGGCGATTGTCGGCAACATGTGATGGTGACACGTGGCATGGCGCACATTAGCAGATCTGTTGTGATGTTGACACGTGGCAGACGCACGTAGCAGATTCAGCCCACGTTAGCATCTGGCGCATTTTAGCATAACCCCTCTGATTGGTCCACGTGTCCCGGTGCATTTTAGCAGAGGTTCAGCGCACGTTAGCGGTCGCGACGTAGAATTCGTGTCGCACTTGCAAATTCCAGTTTTGCCCTTTTTGTCCATTTTTCACTATTTTGGCCCCGAATCACCTCCAGAGAGTCCTGAAACCTTATTTATCTACAAAATAACACAATACACATCAAAATATTCACAAAACTCAAGAAACTATATAAAATTTTATGTCAAATGAGTGGGAAATAGTGATACATTTACCACTCATCACCACCCCCAAACTTAACATTTTGCTAGTTCTCGAGCAAAACAACAAGATAAAATAACATAAACATCTTTAAAATAAAATTAAACTAAGCCATTTTCGTATGGATCACGGTTGCATTTAGCGTATGCAATAAGCCTTTAAACCCCTAGGTGTCCCTAGTGGATGAGTTGTAGTCTCGTGAGAGCTTACAACAACGATACCCACAAAAGTAAAAAGATATTAAAACTAATGCACACAAAATCAAAAAGACAAGAGAAAATAGAATAAAGAAGTTAGTGACTAACCATGTGAAACTTCTTATCCAAGTTTAGAGTTGTTTTCTTCTTTCTAAATTACTGAATAAGTAAATTCTCCGATTATTTTTACCATTCTCCATACACACAGCCAACAAAATATTAATCAACTCATTTTTTCTCACAATAGTCACAAGTGTAGTTGAGAAGAGAGTAATATATTTGTCCTAAAGTTTTATCAGAATTCACACCTTTTTTAAGCAATGGAATATTTTTCTGATTTTTTTTTATTTATATACAATATCTTCCATCCATGTAACGAGCTTTGGGCCAGTGACTCCCAAACCAGTTGGCTTTAGGGCACTAGGTGTTAAGACACCCCTACGGACTTAATTACTCGGACTTCAGATATGTATATTTTTTTTGTAACATCTTTGATCCATGTAGCAAGCTTTGGGCCAGTGGCTCCCAAACCAGGTTGTTTTAGGGTACTCGGTGTTGAAACACCCCTACGAACTTAATAACTCAATACGTTCTTTTTTTTTTTTTTTTTTTTTTTTCTCCCCTCGCTTTTTTTAGATGCTTCATCCAATTAAACTAGAGCACTGAATATTACAAACTCGTCAAATACTACTCATGTCCATATGTTACCATGTATGTTGATAATATCTATCAACTGAGCATATGAAGATTCATTTTAATCAGTTTTCTGGAGAATTCACAATTAAATAATTCAAAATGAAATAAACAAAAATTAACTTGTTCCGAAATAGGTTGAGATATGTCTCAGGAGTGGAAACTCCTTACACTAAGGGTGGCAACGGGCCGGGCCGGACCCGGGCATTGACAAGCCCGGTCCGAGCCCGGCCAACAAAAAAAAGCCCGGCTCGGGCCCGGGCTTTTTTTTGGCCCGAATTTTTTTAAAAAAATTAAAAATATATAAATATAAAATACATTTACACTATATACAAAGACAATTTATAAATAAATCACAATTTTCATTGATAAATTAACAATTTAAATGCTAAAAACAAATAAAAATGATACAAACATATTAAAAAAATATATATATTTATTTATGTTTTTTTTTTAATTTTGGCCCAGCCGGGCCGGGCCAAAATTGGAAAGCCCGGGCCCGAGCCCGAGCCGAGCTTTCATTTTAAGGCCCCGCCCGGGCTTTTTCCACCCCGGGCCGGGCCGGGCTTCGGGCTTTTCTGCCACCCCTACCTTACCTAGCTATCTCACACCAATTTCACCCGATTAATCAAATTAAAAACATAAAAATAAAAAATATGTTTTTGATTTTTGTAAAAATTTTAATTTTTTTGATTTTTTTTCGAAAAATTTTGGACTAAAAATAAAATCAACAAAATACTACAACTATTCCCACCCCCAAACCTAAATGAGGCATTGTCTCCAATGTCTTAAAAAGTAGAAGATGAGTTTAGAAGATAGTACTTGGTTAGCTGAAATTCTACATTAAAATTAAATGTTAAGATCCAGATTTATCCGACGCTTCTTACCACGATCGTCTTCGGACCATTTTATCTTGGAAATGATAGGGTAAATTTTTGGTTCATAGGCTAAGATTTGGTCAATTAAATCCGGGGCAGTTTTGGCAGTGAAGATGAGTTCTGTCAGAGGTTTTGTCACGAACCCATTTCTCCGGACATCATCAAGAACACACAAAGAATATCATAAAATTCATCAACGTTAAACAACCCAATCGGTTTCTGGTGTATGTTCAAGTTCGCCCAAGATAGCACTATAAAAATTTCCTCTAATGTACCCAAGCCACCTGGCAAAGCAATAAAAGCATCAACACGGTCAATCATTTCCACCAATCGTTCGGACATACCTGGCACGATCAGTTCTTCTCCGTTTGATGGTCCAATCAGATTCGCTTCCGCCAAAGGTTTTGGGATGATTCTCAGAACTGGACTGCCTCATTCCTGTACGGCATTTGAACGATCCCCATTAATCCAAGATTTCCACCGCCATATACTAAGTGCATATTCTTCTCAACTATGACTCGACCCAATTCTTGTGCTGCCTCTATGTATTGTGGCTTAGTACCAACACTAGTACCGCAAAACACACAGATGTTTTCAACTCGTCTTCTTGAAGTAGCTTCCATTTTTATGTATTTATTTATCAGCTCTGGATGCCTTCAAGAGTGCAATAATGAGTTGAATTTATAACACCTGAAAAAGGGTGAGTAATAATAACACTAATATCTTCCAAATGAAGATAATTAGTAAAACAATAAATCGTGAAAGGTCAAAAAAGTCTGGATCCAGTCGGAGAAAATAAAAGAAAACAATAAAACAAATCACAATTATTAGGAAAAGACATATAGATATAATATTTACAGAAAGTAACAGCTTGAATGATGTTTATGCGTCAGGGACAAGCTTCCCACCCAATTTTCTTATAAATTGGCAAACAGGGTCTTTTAAAGTCAGATTCCCGAGACATACTGTTGTCTTTCTTTACGGAATTGTGCATATAACAAGCGAATTTCGTGATACAAATTTCCACTGAGATGCGTCTTAAGTGTCTTAGATATGTCATCCAGAGACTCCTTACTCAAGCCATCCCTTATGAAATTTATCTTATCTTCACGGTTATCAGACACCATTCCTAAAGAACGACAACGAGTATCACAAAACATACGAGCACATTTATAGCATACACCCATTCTTTTAGCTCTTCCTTTTTAGCATAGGTGCTTCTTCCTAAACCAGACAAATGTGAAATAAAAGAGTCAGAAGACTCACCTGCCAATCGGACCCGTGCTTCAACAATCCAACGAATGTCAGTAGGAATACCTTTTATCATTAGTAGTCTCATCCGTTGTAAGCGAGCTTTGTAGACTTTCATCAAAATGTTTTGAGGGAGAGAAGGAAATTGCTTGTGAAGATTTGCGAGAGCGTCTTCCATTTTGAAATGACTTAACGTACAAAAACTAAACACACAAAAATAAAACACACTAAATCACAATATATACACAAATTGCATGAGTTACCTCCCAGCTAGCGCTAAGTTTAAAGTCGTCAGCTAGACGTGACTGCCCGAACATTACGCTGGATCTGAAAGTGTGACACTTTCTTTTGTCGCTCAAATGATTCTCATTTGTAGTGTTTGACACGCTGACTGTTAACCTTGAATGTTTTGTTGGAGTCGGGATCATGTATCTCAAAGGCTCTATCTGGTAAAACCTTTGTGATTAGGAATGGACCTGACCACCGTGATTTTGGTTTACATGGGAAGAGTTTCAACCTTGATTTTTTTAACAATACCCTATGCCCTGGTTCTAGTGGTATGCACACTAACTTCTTATCATGTCTCTTCTTGCCATTTTCTTTGTACAGTTTAGCATTCTCAAAAGGCTGTATGTGAAATTCCTCCAATTCTTTGAGGTGGTGGAACTGTTTCTCTTCTGTTGCTTGTAGTGCAAGAATAGGCTTCTTCAGTACGCAAAACACTTTATCCTCAGGCTCCACAGACAGTTTGTCAGTAGAATTTTACATTGCATTGGAGTTCTGGATGGTACTATGTATCACATCAAGTCTAAAACATTCCTCATTCTTTTCGTCATCCGGGAATTCCATGGCTTTGAAAACATTGAATTTTACTTCTTGGTCGTGTACCCTCATGGTTAGTTCTCCTTTTTGTACATCAATAATGGTTCGACCTATAGCCAAGAATGGTCTCCCGAGTATGATTGGCACGTCTTCGTCTTCCTCCATATCAAGGATAATAAAATCTGCTGGGAAAATGAATTTGTCAACTTTGACCAGCACATCTTCAATTACACCTCTCGGAAATACGAGTGTTCTATCAGCAAGTTGCAGAGAGACTGATGTGGGCATTGTTTCACCAATCTGTAATTTCCTAAAAATAGAAAAAGGCATCAAGTTAACACTCGCACCTAGATCACACAAAGCCCTACCGAAGTTATGTTCTCCTATGATGCAAGGAATGGTGAAACTGCCAGGATCTTTCAATTTTGGGGGAAGCTTTCTCTGAATGATGGCGCTACATTCTTCCATCAATGCCACTGTCTCGTAATCTCCCAATCTCCATTTTCGTGAAAAAATGTCTTTCATGAATTTGACATAGCTGGGCATTTGTTCCAAAGCTTCTGCAAATGGAATATTGATATGCAGTTTTTTGAACACCTCTAAGAATCGAGCAAACTGCTTGTCCAGTTTGTTTTTCTGGAGACGCTGTGGAAAATATGGAGGCAGAGTGATTCTTTCTGGTTCTTTTTCATTTGCTTCTTTTTCCTCCATCTGTGGAACTGCTTATTTTGGATCTTCTTCAATGGATGCCTTGATTCCAACATCTTTGTTGATTTCAGTACCGCTTTTTTAAAATGATGGCATGACACTACTAATTCCCCATGTTCCTTGGATTTAGTTCTTTGTTTCTAGGAAGATTATCTGGTGGTCTGTAACTCTGAGCATTGGCCAGTTGTCCAATTTGATTCTCCAATGCTTTAATAGAAGCAGATTGGTTATGAAACATAGCATCATATGTTGCTTGTTACTTTTTGAACATCTCTGCAATCCATTCTTTCATTTCGGGTTCTTTTTCAAACTCCTGGCCTTTGTTTTGTTGTTGGAATCCAGGTGGTGTATTGTTCATTTGCCCTGAATGGTTGCTCCATACGAAATTGGGATGATTCCTCCACCATGGGTTTTAGGTGTTGAAATATGGATTGTTCCCATGTCTGTTGAAATTGTTGACGTAATTTACCGTTTCTTTATGTTGGTTTGGTTCTGGTGCTCCTCCATATGGTGAACTTGTGGATCCAATATTGCTTTGCATGCTAAGAGTTTCCAAGAATTTGCATATCTGGTCCAACTTGGGATTTACTGCAGTGTTGGTTCCAACTTCTTAAATTCCAGCAATTCGTTGGATCAAGCTTATTTCTGTTGGCCATAATGAATTATTATTAGCCATTCCTTCAATTAGGTCTCAAGCTTAATCTTCTCATTTTGTCATTAAAGCTCCTCCAGCAGCAGCATCAATTGTGGTTCTCATCAATCCAAAAAGTCCATTATGGAAAGTTTGGACTTAAAGCCATTTTGGAATCTCATGGCGAGGACATTTCCAGAGCAAATCTTTGTACCTTTCCCAAGCTTTGTAGAGAGTTTTCGAGTCTTGTTGTATAAAGGATGTGATGTCATTCCTCAATTTTGCTGTTCTGGCTGGTGGAAAATACTTTGCAAGGAATTTGGTGGCTAGAGTGTTCCAAGTTGTGATAGAACCTGCTAGTAGTGAATGTAACCAAGCTTTAGCTATGTCTTTCAAGGAATATGGGAAAACCCGCAGTCTCATTGCTTCTTCAGCTCCTCAGTTGTAATTGAAAGTGCCGCAAACTTCCAGAAAGTTGCTGATGTGGGCATTAGGATATTCAGTTGCATTTCCTCTAAACTGCACTGACTGCTGAATCATCTGAATGCATGTTTTGATGTCACACACGTTTGCTGGTAAGAGAGGAAGTACAATACAAGAAATGAAGCCGTCAACCACCGGAATAGTTCTGTCTCGAATGGGAATTGGTGGTGCAACTTCCAAAGGTTCAGGTTCCATGTTAACGATTGCTTCTTGGCATTCTCACATTTCTCTCAATTGTCTGATGGTTCTTTCAATTTCTGGGTCAAGCGGTCGGAGTTTAAAGCTTCTAGTTCATCTCATATAGTGTCTGAGAACCTGAAACACAAGAAAATAGAAATATTGAGAAAAAAGAAATTAGACACAAGTAACGTATCTAACCTCAAAACTAATAGTGAAAGATAACTAAGTTCCCGGCAACGGCGCCAAAAACTTGACCGGTGCGTAATCACACGCGTATAACGCAAGCGCACGTATCGTTCAAGTAGTATAAAAAGTATCGATCCCACGAGGACTTAATACCTAAGCTATTAATTTTATGAGGCCAAATGATTACTAGTATCTAATGGATTGGTTGTTTGATTGGAATAGTGACTTTAAATTTAAAAAAATTAAAACAAATAAAATGGCGAAAGTTGGTTGAGGAAAATTCAAATTTATAAAACTATCCATAATTGTGATTTCTTCCAATACCTATTTAAAGATGAAGTGGTTATTTCATGTTTATGTAATATACTGGTTTACTAACCTGGAACACGAAATTCTGCAAAAGCATTTGTCGATGGTCATATGCAAATACCCAATGTAACCCAATTAAACCATATGTCTATGTCAACCAAGTTACCTGAATTCATTAAGATTAAGTTCCAATTGTGGCTACCCCCGCCCGACAGGTATATGTCTATCCTGTAAGGAAATCTATTAAAGGGTTATCTATCATCAAGGAAGATCATGGGTAGACCTGGCTGGTGGTTCGGTTCCGGTTCGGAATCGAACCAAACCGGCCGTTTCCCGTTTCCACAAGTGTGGAACCGAACCGTGAACCGAATCGGAACCGAACCGGTCGGTTCCGGTTCGAACCTTTTTTTTTTAATTATATAAAAATTTGAAAAAATTTAAAATAAATTAGATTAATTTAATAAATAAATAATATTATTAAATTAAAGAGCTTGAACTTAAAGTTTAAAAAGTTTAAGTTGCCTACGTATCCTCCAAGGTGAGAGGAATCAAAGCTCACGTAGTTCCATTATAATTTTAAGATATTTCCCCTTTGGAAATTTACAATTTTGTAATTATCAATCATCATTATCAGTTGATCCTTCAGCTCTGGTTCCGCTTGCACTTGTTGTTGCAGATGCATTATCGAACAAGTCTTCAAAATCATCGGGGGCATCTTCTTGTTGTCTCAAATCAGCTCGAGTCCAATCATCCACACAAGCTGTTGCTTCTAGAGTGCTTAGATGTAATGAAGATCGTCTAGCTTCCAATATATTGCCTCCCAAGCTGAAGGCTTGCTCAACCGCAACGGTGGAAATAGGTGCTGCGAATATCTCTTTAACAATAATTGATAAAATATGATATATATTTTGATGTCGGTTCCACCATTCAAGGATTTTAAAATTTTTACTAACTAAACTTTCAGTAGGAAACTCAAAATTTGTAGATAAATAATTATCTAATTCGGGGTTATTAGTTGTCGTTTCCCTAGCTTTTTTATTTCGTTGCAGTAACCAAAGATCCCATGCGCTAAGTCTTGTTTGAATTACTGGTTCGCTACTACTAGATTCACCTAATGTTCCTAAGTTATATCTTACAATATAATCATTAAATAACTCAATTAAATCATTTCTTAATCTCACTATTATTCTTGTAATATCAATTAGGGGTGAGCAAAACCGGTTTCGGTTCCGGTTCCGCATGGAACCGGAACCTACCCAGAAAAATTCGGTTCCGCACTAAGTGGAACCGGAACCTACCCAATTAAACAGGGTACCCTATTATTCGGTTCCAATCCGGTTCCGGTCCGGTTCCGAATTACCCTATTTTAAAATATTTTAATAAAAATTACATTCCAATACGAGTCCGTAGGAAAAAACGGGGACCAAATCGGAGTGCTGAAGCTCAAGAACGAAGAAAATGAAGCTTTAGACTTTTAAAAACATAGGCCATCAGTAGTCCCAGTTTAACACTCAGTTGAATGTAATCAGAACAAGTAAATAAAAAATGTTATAATCCAGTAAAAGTATTGGCCAATTGGAAATAGCCAGTAATAACAAAAAGTAATAAAAAGGTTTTAAACATCTATAAATTTCACATTGTTAAGACTAGATTCACTCTCAGAAATACAGTTTTCGACCTAATTTAGGTTCTAAATTTCAACAGAAATTATCCGGTACGTTATTAAAACCGGTTCCATGGTCCGGTTCCGGTTCCGATCATTTTGGAACCGGAACCTACCCGGATAAAATCGGTTCCTTCATTTTTGGAACCGGAACCTACCAGATTATAACTGGTTCCGGTTCCAAACCCGGAAAATCGGTCCGGTTCCAATAGGTTCCGGGTAGACCCAGAACCGTTGCTCACCCCTAATATCAATTTCATCTAATATTCCTAAATAACCATAGTAAGATTGTAAAGCACTATTCAAACCTTCTAATTTAAATCTAGGATCAAAAACAGCAGCAATAAGATAAAGTAAATGAATTTCTCTAAAATAATTCAATCATTTTACCTTCATAACAGTAATGGCTTCTAACAAAACAATATCATTAGGATCGTTACTTTCAACATGCTCATCGAGAGTACCAATAATATTCAAATTTTCAAGAAGAAATAAATGTGCTGTAGGATAATAAACTCCGCTAAAAATTAAAATAGCATCATTAAAAACTTTTAAAATTTCTAAACTTTTTTCACAAATATCCCATTGACTAGGAAAAAGTGTGATATTTTGAACATGTTGAGAAAAAAACTACATAATGCATTTTTGTATTGTAATGCTTGACATAAAAGAAAATAAGTTGAATTCCAACGTGTTGGAACATCTCTTGAAAATTTAATCGGTTTAATACCATTTATTTTACAAAACTTGGCCCATTCTCTCATAACTTGAGAATATGACCAAATACAATTAAGTGTGGTCTTAATAGGATCAATGAAAGGTGATAATAATTGTAGACCATCTTGAACACATAAGTTAAGGACATGACATGTGCAACAAATATGAAAAAACCGACCCCCTAAATTTGGTTGACATATTTCTTTTAAATCATTGATGGATGCAGTATTTGCAGATGCATTATCAAATCCAATTGTTAAAATTTTATCTACTAAACCATATTAATCAAAAATTACCTTCATCATTCTATAAATATTTTGTGCAGTATGTTGGTCCTCAAAAACTCTAAATGCAATAAATCGTTTTTGCATGGTAAATGATGCATCAATCCAATGACAAGTCACACCCATGTATGAGTGTGTTCGCCAATGGTCACTCCAAATATCAGAACATATAGAAATATGACCTTTAATCTCTTTAAATATTTCATTTAAAATAATTTTACCATCTTTGTATAATTTAAAAATATGACGTTTTGTTGTGTTTCGAGTCATTCTACATGCAGCAGGATTTAAAGCATTATGCATGTAATTAGTAAAATGAAGTTTTTCACCAAAGCTTAAAGAAAGATGTGTCATACAAGTTAATTTCGCAAATTCTTCTCTATTTTTTGCATCAGAATATTTAAATAAATCTACAGTACTCGTACCTCTACTAGATGATGCATATCTGGCCATTTGAGTTTGCGTCGTATCAAGTCCAAGTTCAACCGCATGATGTCTTTCCAGGTGTTTGATCATATTGCCGTATCCACCAGAAAATTTGTAGGAAATCTCACAATGGTTGCAAACTGCTCTTGAACTTTCATCGTCTTGGTTTAAATGAAAATGAATTTTGAAAACATCCGAGGAACAAGACTTAACTTCTCTTTTTCGTGATTGTGAACCGACACTAGGGCCGCTCTCTTGGGTTGGCATATTTGACATTATGTTCTCAGATGAGCTTGCCATATTTTGTTTAAGAAATAAGTAAGAAGAATAAGAAAATTGACTAATTGAGAATGATAATAACTAATGGAGAATAAGAGAATTGTAGGAATTGAGAGAGTTGAGAAATTGGTGTGTTGAAATAATGAAAAATGACCCATATTTATAGAGTTTTAGAATTTTTTTTGATACAAAAAATGCCCATAAATATAACCGTTTTATTACCGTTATTAGGAGTATATTAGGAATTATATATTTTAATTTTTTTTAATGGCCAGAGAGGCAAACGACTCCCTGCCCCTTTCCCCAACGGTTACTAGCCGTCAGGGAAAGGGTTCATGTTGGAACCCTACGGTTCCAACCGGTTCGGTCGGGGGTGGAACCCCAACCGAACCGGTCAATCACGATTCCAACCGGTTCGATTCCGATTCCGAACCGGAACCGTGGCCGGTCTAATCATGCGCTATTAAGTCTAAGGCTGAAACCTAAAATTTATTCGTCAAGTTTATTTTAAGTTTACCCGATCAATCTTATTAGTGGTCAGTTAACAAGAAGCATTAAGCTTAAGACTTAATAAGTAAACCTTTATATTACCTAAACTATAAAATAACCCATTATAAACCGGTGATATTGGAATTCATCACAACTAGGGATGGCAAAATCCGGCTCCGGACCCGTTGTAGACAACAGGACCTGGGCGACGCATGCTGTTCCTAGGCTCGCGGCCTAGTTGGGAGTACGAGTAGCCAACAGAGGACTAAACCGGAGAATAATGGAGTCTCCACCCGGTGTGAACCGGGAAAATGAGATTTAAGGCCGCACTCACCCCTCGCAAGGGAAGACCTCAAACCGTTGGGTTCGGAATGGTCCCTTACTCATGTCACTTGTAATGAAATGATTTATGTAATAATTTAATCAGGCTTAAGTAACACTATTTTCTAAGAATATCATGCTTCTATATTCATGGGTACAGAATAACACTCGTACATACATTTCGCATATATCTCATATCAATAACACATGTCTAACAAAATACCTCAAAGTAACAATGAACATACAACTTCATTCAGCATATCATATTCATGAAAACACAAGCATACGTAGTATCCGCACAAGCATACATGTGAGCACTCTTCAAGTGATACGTGGAATTGTATCCCAAGTACAGACCGCATTACCGTCCATTCGGAATCGGCTACGGAATTTATGTCTGGGTTTCCATCCGATATATCACAAGAAATAATACTCCAAAGTCATCATGGCATAGGCATATGAATCGTAATGCGTTAAATCAAGACCAAGACAACGACGCAACCAATGGAATAAACATGCTTGAGTACTATCTCATGAACCTATTAACCAATAACATGCTAACAGCCTAATCATGCTTGAATACAATCCCAAGAACACATAGAATGGATAAATGTAAGAACACAAATAATACGGTTGGCTATATAACACAAGAAAGATCAACCAAGAGGCAATTATGCGTGAATACGATAAGACAGACTCAGTTCAGTGTGTTCGCGTTCGGTGTAGCGTTCGTAAACGCGTTCGAACGGTAAACAGAAGGTTCACGTTCGTGTAGCGTCCGAGAACGCGTTCGAACGGAACCAGACCTGATACATTATGAAATTAAGGAGGTGTGTGTGCGTTCGTGTAGCGTTCGTAAACGCGTTCGAACGGTAAACAGAAGGTTCGCGTTCGTATAGCGTTTGATAACGCGTTCGAACGGAAAGGAAACAGAATGCTCACGTTCGTATGGCGTTCGTGAACGCGTTCGAACAAAAATAAGACCTGATGCATGACAAGGCAAAATACATGCGCGTTCGAGTTGCGTTCGTAAACGCGTTCGAATGGGAACAGATCTGATGCATGAAATGGGACGCAATACATAAACGACAAAATAAAGGGGCGCAGTGAAGTACTGCCGTAAAGGTGGCCTTTTGGGGCTCTTGATCTCTCAAAGAGAGGACCTTTAGACCAACGTACTAAGCCCATGCGCTCGACTGAATCATGCATACATAGAATGAAAAGCAACAATACTAAACATAGTGTGCCCGATTGAACGTATCTTGTATCCAACCGAACACACATCAACCGGCGCGGCAAAGTCTCGTGGTAAAGGGCTTTAGCCCCTCCCCATAGGGGATCTCGCATTGCACTGACTAAGCCCATGCACTCGGTTGAATCATACATACGAAAATAAAGACAATCATATCGAACTAAGTATGTCCGATTGAACGTATTTCGCATTCAACCGAACACACATCAATCGGTGCGGCAAAGCATCGTGGTGAAGGATTTTAACCCTCCAATTAGGGAACCTTTCATCGCACTTACTAAGCCCATGCACTCGATCGTATCATACGGGAATAAACAACATGCAGAATTTAAATGACAAGAAATAAATAAACCAAAGCAACACAAAGCAAGAGAAGGTGCCGTTTACTCAAGTGGTACGTGGAATTGTGTCCCAAGTACAGACCGCACTACCGTCCATTCGGATTCGGCTACGGAATTTACGTCTGGGTTTCCATCCTATATACCACAAGAGGCGACACTCTTCCATTCATCCAACACCCACAACACACATCGTACACACAACAAATGCCGTAAATACAGAAAAAGTAATCAAAATAAATAACCAGAAATTAAATAAGAATAAGTGTGAAAAATACCCTCAGGTCTAACCTTTTAAGCTGTCTCTCGGACTTGCGTTCCACGAAGATCGAAAGGGGGTAAAGCTCCGCTACTCTTCTGGTTCACTGGTTTGCCTCTTCCTTCGTTGTTCGGCCACTCAAGCTACTGTTCTGACTTCGTTTTGCTACCGTTTCCTTGTGGTTTTGCTGCCGTTCCCTCTGTGTTTTCTGCTTACCGTTGGTGGACTGTTTTAAGATGAGGCTTTATTCCTCCCGAGCTTTATTCCCGAACTGCTGAGGTGAGGCTTTATTCCTCCGAGCTTTGTTCCCGAACTGTGTTGAGATGAGGCTTTATTTCCGTACTGAGCTGAATGCAGGCTTTCTTCCTGAATTGTACTGAATGTGGGCTTTATTCCCGAGTTTACTGGACGTAGGCTTTCTTCCTGAATTGTATTGAATGTGGGCTTTATTCCCGAACTGCACTGAGTGTGGGCTTTATTCCCGAACTGTGTAGATGAGGCTTTATTCCTCGAGCTTTATTTCTGAATTGTTGAGATAAGGCTTTATTCCTCCCGAGCTTTGTTCCCGAACTGTGTTGACATGAGGCTTTCTTCCCCTTGAGCTTTGTTCTCAAACTATACTGACATGAGGCTTTATTCCTCCCGAGCTTTGTTCTCTGATCTGAGCTGACTGTGTGGCTTTGTTCTTGAACTGTATCGAATGCAGGCCTTCTTCCTGAACTGAACTGAATGTAGGCTTTCTTCCTGAACTGCACTGAGTGTGGGCTTTATTCCCGAACTGAACTGGCATGAGGCTTTCTTCCCCTTGAGCTTTGTTTTCAAATTATACTGACATGAGGCTTTCTTCCCCTTGAGCTTTGTTCTCAAACTATACTGTAATGAGGCTTTCTTCCCATTGAGCTTTGTTCTCAAACTATACTGACATGAGGCTTTATTCCTCCCGAGCTTTATTCCCGAACTGCACTGAGTGTGGGCTTTATTCCCGAACTGAACTGGCATGAGGCTTTCTTCCCCTTGGGCTTTGTTCCCTGACTGTGTTAACTGTGGGCTTTGTCCCCGAACTGTTACTGTAAGTTGCTCATTCCTGAACTGTTATCGTGAGGTAGTTCATTCCCGAACCGTGCTTCCATTCTTGGAGTGCCATTCCCGGCTTGTTCACTCTTGAGCTGTCCATTCCTGGACTATATCTCCATTCTCGGAGTGCCATTCTTGGCAGAACTGATATGATGTAATGTGGGCCTCGACCCTGGGACTCATTCCCAAACTGTGTTTGATGTGGGCCTCGACCCTGGGACTCATCCCAAAACTGATGTTGAAGTGGGCCTCGGCCCCAACTGCTACTGACATGGGCCTCGCCCCCAGATTGATGCTGATGTGGGTCTCGACCCTCGGATTCATTCCAAAATTCTGCTGATGCGGGCCTCGACCCTGGGATTCATTCCCTGGATTCATTCCAAAATTCTGCTGATGTGGGCCTCGGCCCTGGGATGATGTGGGCTTCGCCCTAAACTGATATTGATATGGGCCTCGCCCCCAGACTGATACAACTGATATGAGCCTCGCCCTAAGGCTGATACTGATACGGGCCTCGCCCCTAGACTGATACAGTACTGTCGATGTTCCTGATTGGTTTGTCTTTTGACGCTTTCTTTTTTTCTTTTGAAACCTGTTATTACAAAACAGAACAAACAAAAAAAGGATGCAAATATGTTACGTGTATGCATGCATGCGTGAATGAGTTTCCTATCTCATTGGGTTAGGTCTTTCTCTTAGGGAAAGTAACATTTCCACCTGTCTACCCTGATTTGTTCCAGGAACCCGTTTCTTTCCAAGTCTAACAGTCCCACTGTCTCCATTTCCCAATTCCTGAATGGCTAACTTATCTTTTCTGCTTGCTTCTTTTGAGGATTCCCTACGCTTTGAGCATCACATTACCAAGATTGAACACACTCATGTTGCAAGTTTGAAAGTAATAGTCTTAGGCAGATAAATAAAATGGTCGCCTTTATTATTGTTGAGGAAACGTTCGAACAGGTAAACAAAATCAATGTCTTTATTAAAAGTGCAAGATAAACTAGGAGAAACAACAGTGCCCTCTTCTTCAGCCCATGGTTTTTCACTATTGTTATCCCTTATTCTTATGAAGCTGAGTGGTTGAGAGTTTGGAGGACAAGGGTTTCGGGTAGGCCAGAGTTGATCATGTAGTTGGGTAGGGGATTTCTGTGTGCGTTGGGTTGTTCTTTCTCTGGGTCGGGTATTGTATGGGCATCGATGAGGTTTTGGATTTCATGTCTGAGGCGGGCGCAGTTGTCGGTGTCATGGCCTTTTTCTTGGTGGAAGTGACAGTATAAGTTTAAGTTCATGTGAGGTGGCACATGATTTGGAATGGGCCTAGGTTCCAAAGGTTTTAAGAGTCCTTGCGCCTTCAGCTTTTCGAATACCTTTGAAAGAGGCTTACCAAGGTTAGAAAATCGTCTGTTCTTAACGGCAGTGACCTCAGCAGTAGCAGGCATAGTCCCTGAATGTCCCCCAATATTCCTTCTGTTCTGTCCATAAAACTTTCTGTTCTCGGCTTCCTCCTCCTCAATATCCATAACTGTCTCCCTCAGCTGTCGAAAATCAGTAATCATCGAAGTCATTCTCCTCAGTTTTCCATAAATAGAGGGCTTGGTGCCCTTGATGATCATTTTGATCTGGTCCTTTTCTGAGGGCCTAGTCTGCATCTTCAGAAGCTGGCTCCTCCAGCGGTCCACATATTCCTTGAAATTTTCCTCCGGCTTCTGCTTGATATTTTCTAAGTCACGGAGTGACAAGTCAATCTCCAGGTCCGTGACATATTGCTTTAAGAAAGCATCAGCTAGCTCCCTCCAATCTTCCTTAACCTGCTTGTCCAGGTTATGGTACCATACCACAGGTGCCCCATCGAGTGACATCCCAAACATTTTC
The DNA here is from genome assembly GCA_019454045.1 of Zanthoxylum bungeanum. Lineage (NCBI taxonomy): Eukaryota > Viridiplantae > Streptophyta > Magnoliopsida > Sapindales > Rutaceae > Zanthoxylum > Zanthoxylum bungeanum. The sequence goes on along the minus strand of SKCR01054897.1, from coordinate 6,341 downwards.
TGTACCTGGCGCTGAGACAAGCCAACTGAACTCATAACAGACACATACTGACGGAGATGCACCCTCGGATCTCCATTCCCATTGAACTTAGCCAAATCCGGCATCTTAAACTGCGCTGGCAACTGCTCCTCAAACTTCATTGTCTCATAATCTAGCAAATCTTCATTCTTACCCCTCATCTTGCGGGTAACGGATTCAACCTGATCCCTGAGTTTCTGTATCTCGGCCTGGGACCCAATCACTCTGTCCGTTGCATACTCTGCCATATCATCATCAAAAGCGGGGATATCATCCCCCAACCCATTCGGAGGCTCCTCGCGCCTTACATTCTCAGAATTTCCCCCAGCACGGGGCACATCCATATTTGTCATGGCAGTAGTCAAGGCTTGCAACTGTTCAGTGACCTTGGCGAGACCGTTTTCCAACTGATCCATACGGGATACCTCAATATCTGATTCACTCATGTCTGTTCCCAGTATTTTGATGAGTCTTCCCTTTTTTCTAACCCAACGGGAATCTATGATGGCTTTCAGAACACAAGGGTTAACATGATGTATGTATGCATGATGTGCATAAGAGGCATATAACATATAAATCATACTAAGTCAATAAAATTTTCAAACAAGTCGGCCCATTATCATTTTAGAAGCTTTTGGGCTGACTGTCATAAGAGTGAACACGTCCTAGTTTAAATGGCCCAACAAGTTCATATCTTATGGCAAGGAGCCCAACTAAATCCAAATGATAATACTCCGAACACAAGCACAAGGTGGCCCATCAACACTTAGACGCCTTTGGCCCAATAGTCATGGAATACATTCTTGTCCCAGTTTAAATGGCCCAACAAGCCCATATCTCATGACAAATGGTCCAAATGGATCCAAACGATGATGTTCCCAAACACAAGCATAGAAGGGAGATAATGCAAACATAACAATTTTTACATAATGGCCCATCAACATTTCAGAAGCTTTGGGCCTAATAGTCATACAGTACGAACTTGCCCCAGTTTAAATGGCCCAGCAAGCCCGCATTTCTGATAATAGTCCAACTGCATCCAAATGAGGATGGTCCATAAGCACATTCTCAAGGAAATAATTGTTACTTTAACCATACAAACCGGTCTATGGGTGGATTTGCAAGAGTATGGACAAAGGCTCTCACCGGCGAAGGATAGCCCACAACTAGGTCTCCCCACTCAAGGGTTCAAGCGACCAAGTGAGCGTATCCCTTTTTATACACTAAGGTACGTGCCAATGAGCTACGGTGTGTGACGGACTGTCAAATGGATTTCCCGTTGTAGATTCCCCAGAGGGAAGGTGGAGCGAGGCTTACTTAAATACCCAAGCCTCTTAGGCTCTTATCGCTTGGTGTCAGGAATAAACAACGAGTCCTCCAAATTAGTCCATCACAAAGGCTACGAGTAGATGGTCATGTAGGTATCCTCACAGCTTTTCATTCTAGAAAGGTAGTGAGTGAAGGAAGACACCAAACCATTACCTAGCCTCAAAGTGCCCTTGATTAAACCCTCACTTATCCACTATAGACATGGCCAATTAAAACATAAATCCACTCATTACAAGACAATATTTCGGGGCCAATTCTCATATCCCCAGTGGAGTCGCCAGACTGTAGACAACAGGACCTGGGCGACACATGCTGTTCCTAGGCTCGCGGCCTAGTTGGGAGTACGGAGTAGCCAACAGAGGACTAAACCGGAGAATAATGGAGTCTCCACCCGGTGTGAACCGGGAAAATGAGATTTAAGGCCGCACTCACCCATCGCAAGGGAAGACCTCAAACCGTTGGGTTCGGAATGGTCCCTTACTCATGTCACTTGTAATGAAAGGATTTATGTAATAATTTAATCAGGCTTAAGTAACACTTATTTCTAAGAATATCATGCTTCTATATTCATGGGTACAAAATAACACTCGTACATACATTTCGCATATATCTCATATCTAATAACACATGTCTAACAAAATACCTCAAAATAAAAATGAACATACAACTTCATTCAGCATATCATATTCATGAAAACACAAGCATACGTAGTATCCGCACAAGCATACATGTGAGCACTCTTCCAAGTGATATGTGGAATTGTATCCCAAGTACAGACCGCATTACCGTCCATTCAGAATCGGCTACGGAATTTATGTCTGGGTTTCCATCCGATATATCACAAGAAATAATACTCCAAAGTCATCATGGCATAGGCATATGAATCGTAATGCGTTAAATCAAGACCAAGGCAAACGACGCAACCAATGGAATAAACATGCTTGAGTACTATCTCATGAACCTATTAACCAAATAACATGCTAACAGCCTAATCATGCTTGAATACAATCCCAAGAACACATAGAATGGATAAATGCAAGAACACAAATAATACGGTTGGCTATATAACACAAGAAAGATCAACCAAGAGGCAATTATGCGTGAATACGATAAGACAGACTCAGTTCAGTGTGTTCGCGTTCGTGTAGCGTTCGTAAACGCGTTCGAACGGTAAACAGAAGGTTCACGTTCGTGTAGCGTCCGAGAACGCGTTCGAACGGAACCAGACCTGATACATTATGAAATAAGGAGGTGTGTGTGCGTTCGTGTAGCGTTCGTAAACGCGTTCGAACGGTAAACAGAAGGTTCGCGTTCGTATGGCGTTTGATAACGCGTTCGAACGGAAAGGAAACAGAATGCTCACGTTCGTATGGCGTTCGTGAACGCGTTCGAACAAAAATAAGACCTGATGCATGACAAGGCAAAATACATGCCCGTTCGAGTTGCGTTCGTAAACGCGTTCGAACGGGAACAGATCTGATGCATGAAATGGGACGCAATACATAAACGACAAAATAAAGGGGCGCAGCGAAGTACTGCCGTAAAGGTGGCCTTTTGGGGCTCTTGATCTCTCAAAGAGAGGACCTTTAGACCAACGTACTAAGCCCATGCGCTCGACTGAATCATGCATACATAGAATGAAAAGCAACAATACTAAACATAGTGTGCCCGATTGAACGTATCTTGTATCCAACCGAACACACATCAACCGGCGCGGCAAAGTCTCGTGGTAAAGGGCTTTAGCTCCTCCCCATAGGGGATCTCGCATTGCACTGACTAAGCCCATGCACTCGGTTGAATCATACATACGAAAATAAAGACAATCATATCGAACTAAGTATGTCCGATTGAACGTATTTCGCATTCAACCGAACACACATCAATCGGTGCGGCAGAGCATCGTGGTGAAGGATTTTAACCCTCCAATTAGGGAACCTTTCATCGCACTTACTAAGCCCATGCACTCGATCGTATCATACGGGAATAAACAACATGCAGAATTTAAATGACAAGAAATAAATAAACCAAAGCAACGCAAAGCATGAGAATGTGCCGTTTACTCAAGTGGTACGTGGAATTGTGTCCCAAGTACAGACCGCACTACCGTCCATTCGGATTCGGCTACGGAATTTACGTCTGGGTTTCCATCCTATATACCACAAGAGGCGACACTCTTCCATTCATCCAACACCCACAACACACATCGTACACACAACAAATGCCGTAAATACAGAAAAAGTAATCAAAATAAATAACCAGAAATTAAATAAGAATAAGTGTGAAAAATACCCTCAGGTCTAACCTTTTAAGCTGTCTCTCGGACTTGCGTTCCACGAAGATCGAAAGGGGGTAAAGCTCCGCTACTCTTCTGGTTCACTGGTTTGCCTCTTCCTTCGCTGTTCGGCCACTCAAGCTACTGTTCTGACTTCGTTTTGCTGTCGTTTCCTTGTGGTTTTGTTTCCGTTCCCTCTGTGTTTTCTGCTTACTGTTGGTGGACTGTTTTGATGTTCTTTTTGGTGTGGTTTTGTGTGGTTATTTCAAGGATGGTAAGTGTCTTTTATGTTACTGTTTTGAGGGATTTTAAGGACTATTTTGGTGTGGTTTAGGCTGCTGTGTTTCGTGTGATTTTCGGTGGAGTGAGGGTAAGGATCAAGGGAGTGATATGCTTGTGATGTCTAGTATTTCTTGCTATAATTCTTGTGTGAATTGTGTGTATGAGCTAGAGAGGTTGGAGAGGAGGGATGGCTAGGTTAGGGGTTGTTTATATAGATAATGGCTAGGGCTTCACCTTGTCTCACAAGGAAGAGATTTTGGCATTAAAGAGGGGATATGATTTGGTGTTTAGCAAGGAAAGTCAAAGATTGAGGGGGGGGACAAATTTGGTTTAGATTAGGAAGTCAATACCTTTAAATTGGTGGATATCTTATTGAATTAGGAAGTCAAATATGTGATTGACTTTAATTGGTTAAGATTGATTTTAATTAGGCATATCTTCTTTTTAGTTTAGTATATAATATATTTGATTTATTTATATTAGGCATGATTTTATTTTATGTTTTATTTAATTGGTAAATGATTTAAATATTTTATTTAATGTTTAATATTTATTTATTTAATTTGGGATGTGTTTTATGGGCTTTGGGGGGCCAAATGGGCTGGGGTGTGAGGCTAGCAGCAAAACCAGAATTACCGGCTCCGTTCGAACGCCTCCTCGCACGCGGCACGAACGTCCCCAATCTGCACGAGGTTCGAACGGAGGAACGAACGCAGCACCAACGAAGACAGTGAACTTGTGGAATGAACTTGATGACATACTTTTCCGAATTTCCCCTTCCGACCTCCGTTTCCCGCAATATCCTTAGCTAAAAAGGTAGTGCCTCCAATTGAGACTCATCATCGGGTTTCACATGCGAAAATGCAATGCCTACAGTCGCCCCCACTTTGATGGGACTTGTGCAGTGTGTGACTTTGAACAATCCTATCAAAGTTATGCAATGCATTTTTACTTACCTGGCTCGCCAGCTGCCACTTGACTTACCATGTGTTGAGTTGATTTGTGTGGTGAGGTGCTGCGACCCCTGGTTCATTCCTGAACCTTGACATGAGTAAGAGACCATTCCGAACCCAACGGTTTGAGGTCTTCCCTTGCGAGGGGTGAGTGCGGCCTTAAATCTCATTTTCCCGGTTCACACCGGGTGGCGACTCCATTATTCTCCGGTTTAGTCCTCTGTTGGCTACTCCGTACTCCAACTAGGCCGCGAGCCTAGGAACAGCATGCGTCGCCCAGGTCCTGTTGTCTACACCCGTGTCCGGCCGGACCCGGGTCCGGATGAGATTTCACAACCCCGGGTCCGGACCCGGGTCTACCCGGTACGGATCCGGGTAGACCCAGTCCGGACCCGATTACCCGCATTCTTTTTTTTTTAATTTTTTTTTTAAATTTTAATTGTATTTTTTTATATTTATATTTGTATTTTGTCTATTTTATTAGTTTTATTTCAATTCTTTTATTTTTTTTATGAAATTCTATTATTTTTATATATATATTCATAATATTTTATATTTTTTATTAAAACCTAATTTATTATTTTTTTATTTTTTTACGGACCCGGGTAGACCCGGGTCCGGACCCGGAATCACCCGGGTCTTCGTTTTAAAGACCCGGGTCCGGATTTTTTAATCCCGGACCCGGGTCGTCCGGGTCCGGGTCTTGTTGCCATCCCTAATCACAACCCCAGATAACGGGCTTAGCTACGACACATATTTACAACTAGTAAATACTTAAAAATAAAAGACATAATTTAAAATGCTGAAAAGTAAATGCTGGAAATTAAAAAAGGAAAAAAGTATAATAAAAGAAAATGCTAGGGGTTAAATGATCCACTTTTATTATTATTATTTTAGATATCTCCATTAATATAATATATTAACTTGTGTGATATTACCAACCTGCCATATAGGCGGTATCCTGATTAAGTCAAATTAATAATTAATTACCAACCGACCAACCGGGCGATATCCATGCTTACTTAGGTTAAAACCAATTTAATATCAATTACCAACCGGCCAATATAGCGGTATCCTCATTAAGTCATGTTTTAAATAGTTATTATATTGTAATTAAGGGATATTAATCTAAATAGCAATAATAAAAGTTTTACCTTTCACCCTAGCAGGGGGAAGTTACCTCCTCATTGCTGAATAGTAAAACTGAAAAAGTAAAGAAAGTAAATTACTATTACAAAAAGTAAATAAAATTAATTACAGAACTGAAATTTAAACAAACTAGATACAAACTCCTTAGTATTATCAGAGAATTACAAAGAGGAAGGTACATCTGAAATTGAAATTTCGAGCTGAATTTATAGGCGTCGATAGGCCTCACGCGTCGCGACGCGTCACCCTCTTCGCGTCGCTACGCGCCGTGATTTGCGACGTGTCTTGCGGAGATGACGACACTTGGCGATTGGATTTGCGCTAAGGTGACACGTGGC
>SKCR01054896.1:0-29299 GCA_019454045.1 Zanthoxylum bungeanum | reverse complement strand
TCTCCAATTCTTTTGATCTATCATTTGGTGAGCCACGCGCAACTTTTGGAGACATAATTCTGGAACAAGAGTTATGTTGCAGTCACTAGTTATGGGGTCCATCATACTAGATCTACATTCACATGGAATGTAGTCTTATGTGATTTTATTTTGCTATATGACAGATATATGATGATGATGTGCATATGACGAGTATTTTCGGTATATGTACATATTTTTATGGTTATACATTTAAGTTAGTTCTAAAATTATGTATGTGATTATTCATGTGATTGCATAGTATCACGGTAAGAATGAGTTTTCTTGTGCATACGTCAGTGGCTTTGGCGACATTGAGATCTGTTATCTGCCGGAAACATTCTCGAATTGGAGATGTTATGAACCCGTAGGTCCCCAGATACCTCGATCGGTTTGAGATGCCTCAATCTATACAGTGATGATTGATGAATGTGTCGGTCCCCCGATGCCTCGATCGGTTTGAGATACCTCGTTCTCTACTATGGTAATTGTTGAACCCACAGTTTGAGATGCCTCGATCTCTGTTGTGGTGATTGATGAACCCGTAGGTCCCCTGATGCCTCAATCGGTTATGACTTTATTGATGGAGGCTTCATTCTCTCTGCGTGATATTGATGGATTTCCAATGATTCGTTCCGCACGACTCATGATTCTTTCATTTTTTCTTGAGGATTCATTCCCTATTCCAAAGGCTTAATTCTATAGGTCTCCTGATCCATTCGATTCTTCTATCTCAAGGATTCATTCCATATTTCTTCTAATTCAATCGGCTTTTCTGTCTCGATAATTCATTCCTCATTTCTTTCAATTTATTTGGTTTTTTCATTCTTGAGGATTTGTTCCCCATGTCTCCAGATACGTTCAGTTGTTTTTCTACACTCATATTCTCGGAGTTGTCTATTGTTTCTTTCTCATTCTCGAGGCTCTTCCTAGATTCATTCCAAAGTTGTGTGATTTTCTTTTGATCTTTTCTTTTAATCGGTCCCCGCCCTCAGTAATCTTTCTTTGGAGAGTTTCACCCCTATCATTCTCTTTTATGTGGGCTTCACCTCCATTTCTATTTTTCATGTGGGCCTCGCCCTTACTTGACCTTTTAACTATCAGGTGTTCCATGTCTTAGAGGCTTGCATCTTGTTCCATTTCTCGGAGTTTCTCGCCTTTTTTTTTGTTCAATTTCCTACAAAAGAAAAAGTAATATGTATGTATGCAAATATGTATGTGTGCAAATGATCTTCTGGTTGCATGCTCGTTATTTGGCTTGAGGAAGGAGCCGTGATACTTTCCACGGGGATATCATATGGATGCGTCTCACTTTTTTACCTAAGCTATCCCTCAAGGTTCCCAACTCATCTTTTCAAATTCTTTTGATAATAATTCTTTAAATTTTCTCAAAAGGTTTCTCGAAATTCTATCTCTTTCAAAGTTTGAGTAATGTCTAAATTCAAAACTCAATTTTGACAAAGATTTCACCTTTCAAATGCTTCTTCAAGTGTGTGTGGTTCTTTTACCAAACAATTCGTGTAATCCAGATTGGTTTATGCTGGCGCTAAGTGTGGATTTAGTGATGACATCTTAGTTCATTTTATTATTTTCCTAGGCTAAGATAATCTAACACCTTGTTAAGGATCAATAAATGTGTAGGAATTCAAATTTTATTGCACATAAGGTTCATCTTCATCCTTAGCTTCCTTAACTCGTCAAATTACCTTTTGTCGTAAATACTTCACATTTATGATGTGAGCCCCTGGTTACTCAAAAATTTCACAAACTCAAGTTGCTTTGCATACTCGATATCCGAGTGGTCATTTGACGCAAAAGTGGTCGCAGGGTTCATGATACTTCTGGTTACTAACAATCCAAACAGAAGAGTAAATTTTGTGGGATTAACCCATTTTTCTCTTTTCTATTTTCTTTTTTTTTTTCTTTTTTTCACACACTTTTTCTTTTCATTTGCGTCATCTCCTTAACTAGTGTCATCTTGGTCTTAACTTTGGAAAATGGTCAAATGAATGTCCAGTATTTAGTCTATCTCTACAAATTATGCCAACTTAAATTCTTTCTAAATATGCATTGCAACTCTAAGTGCAAGTCTTAGTACGCGATATTTTGGATGGCATTCTGCCAGTGATTCCAAAGTTAAAGAATTGCCTTACGGGTTTAGATATGCTCATTTTTCTTAAGATGGAAAATTTTACAAAACCAAATTTATTTTATTTAAAAGGAAAAAGTCATTACATAATGTAAAACAAATATACAAATTTGATAATTTGAAATCGGGTCACTGTATGGTTGCGACCTCTTCAAGATCCGATATTTTGCTAACATCGATCAGTTCTAGATTTCATGTCTGAGGTGGGCACATCTGTCCGTCTCATTCCCTGGGGACTGGTGAAAATGACAGTATTGGTCCACGTTGAGGTAGTGGGGTATCGGGTTCGGCAATCGTCTCGGATTTAGTGGCTTCTGTAGGCCTTATTTCTCCAACTTGGCCAAAATCTTGGACATCGGCCTTCCCAAGTTGGAAAATCTTCTATTTTTTATGGTGGCGATTTCGATGGAACCTGCTTTTGTTCTAAAGACCCTTCAACAGTTTTCCTATTTTGGCTATAATAATTTATGTTTTCAGCCTCTCTATCCTCTATATTCATTATAGTCTCTCTCAACTGCCTGAAATCAGAGATCACGGAGGTCATCCTCCTCAGTTTGTTGTAAATAGAGGGCTTAGTGTCCTTAATTATCATTTTGATTTGGTCCTTCTCCGAAGGCCTTGTTTTCATTTTCAGAAGCTGGCTTCTACGGCGATTAACATACTCATTATAGATGTCTTCTGGTTTCTGCTTAGTATTTTCTAAATCCCTAAGTGATAGATCCAATTCCAGGTATGTGTCATATTGATTGAGGAAGGCCTTCGCCAGTGTCTTCCAATCACCTATTATTTCTTTTATAGGTAGTGGTATCATACCACCAGTGCTTCTATGAGAGACATCCCAAGTAATTTCAGAACCTAGCACTTGATCAGGCCAGTGGAACTCATCACATACACGAATTGACGAAGCTGTACTTTAGGGTCTCCATTCCCACTGAATTTGCTCATTTCAAGTATCTTGAACTCAACAGAAAGTTGTTTTTCAAAGGCAATTACGCAATAGTAAAGCAAGTCTTTGTGTTTACTTTCCATTTTCTACATTACTGACTCAATTTGCTCAATCAGTTTCTAGAGCTCATCTTGGTAATTGGCCATCCTACCCACAATATACTTGAGCATGTCATCATCCAAAGTGGGGATTTCTTCAGTTTCTCTATTTTCAGGCTCATCTTGCCTCCTCTCACTAGTTTTATCCCTCGCTGCCTGAGATGCCGTTAAGTTGGCAATAGCATTAGTTGATAAGAAATCGAATCTTAATTATGTTATGCTTTAGGTTGTCATGCATACGTCAAGATTGCACAGCAAAATAAGTTTTTACCTCGAGGGCAAAACTTTATGTTTGCTGGATATCCTTCAAATACGAAAGGATATTTATTCTATGATACCGAGCATCGAAATGTGTTCATAGCTCGCTTCGCTAAATTTCTAGAAATAAATTTTTTTTCTGAAGAAGGTAATCATAGACAGGTTGAACTTGAGACCGATACTAACTAAAATGTCACAATGTTCCCCATCAATAATCACACTACACACCTCATCTCTTACAAATACTCTAGTATAAAAGATGTTATCTCGTAGCTGCCCTAAAACATCAACCAACACACTTGGCATCTTGACAAAAATAGCTCAAGAAGAAAAAAAGACTAAAAAATGACAAGACACAAAAAATAAGACTCTAAAAAACCTAAAGAATACCAAATGAGATTCAATCAAAATAAAAAAGTCTAAGTATTGACCAGCTGATGTTCAGAGTCTAATGTTGAACTCTTGAATTCAGATTTTGATTTGATGCTGAGTTCAAAGTCAGATGCTGATGTCTTGAATTCAACATCTGATCTGAATCGGAATTCAAAGTCTGATGCTGATGTTATGACTTCCAAAGTCTGATGCTGATATTCTGATTTTAGAGTCTGATACTGATATTTTGAATTTAGAGTTTATTTTCAGAGTCTGATGCTGAGTCTGATTTCAGAGCCTGATGTTGAGTCTGATCTCAGAGTCTGATGATGAGTCTAATTTCAATGTCTGATCCTACGTTATAATTTCAGAGTCAGATTTCAGAGTCTGATGTTGATTTTGATTTCAGAGTCTAATGTTGAGTCTGATTTCAGAGTCTGATCCTACGTTATGATTTCAGAGTCTGATTTCAAAGTCTACTGTTGAGTATGATTTCAGAGTCTAATGTTGAGTCTGATTTCAAAGTCTAATGTTGAGTATGATTCCAGAGTCTAATATTGAGTCTGTTTTCAGAGTCTGATCCTACGTTATGATTTCAGAGTCTGATTTCATATTCTAATGCTAAGTTTGATTTTAGAGTCTAATGCAGAGTCTGATTTCAGAGTCTAATACTGAGTCTAATTTCAGAGTCTGATGCTGATGTTCTTACTTAGGCTGAATCTGACCTTTTTTTTTTGGACACAAATGACTCACAAGGGTATTAAACAAACCCTACAAATATGCAATGACTAACTAAACACTTGATACAAGCAAAGAACATAAAAGCCCTAAATATGACCGAAAGGATGAACTGATATGATTAACACAAAATCCAAAACTGAAAAATAACCAAGAAACAAGAACATAAAACCTAGACCCTGCCACGGTTCCGGTTCGGAATCGGAAAACTGAACCGGTTGGAACCGGACAGTTCCGATTCCAATCAGTTCCGGTTCCGATTCTGATTCTTGTTCCTGTTGAAATTCTCTAAGGTCCCAAGGATCATTATCAAGCATGAAACAAGTGAATACAATAAAGGAGAATGGCGGAATCATACTCACATCGAACGGATTGGATGCTACGAATAACAAAAACCCATTTTCTGCCCCTCCATGAAGCTCGGCAGTCCACTGTTCTTCTTCCTCCATTTTCGGCCATGGATGGTCCTCCATTGATGCTCCAAGCTCCAAGCTTATAAGGTGATTCCAAGCTTATAAGGTGATTCCAAGCTCATGAAGTGAGTTCCCTATCACCTTTGTATGGCTCCTATTGTGTGCTAGCACTTGATGATTTTGCAACAAAATCATCTCTTTACTTCTCCAATAGTCACGGCAGTAACAGAAAACCAGAAGAAGAAAAAGAAAGTCCAAGACCGAGTGAGAGAGAAGATGTATTTGGCTCCACAAATGTGAGCAAGGAGAGAGAGTGAAAGTTTTGTGAGTTGGTTTCCAATTTGTGTATCTAATACACTTTATTCATTTTCCAAAAATTAAATAAATGATTTACCAAAAATCTTTCCAAAAGTCAAATGGCAATTAAAGCCTTCATTCACCAACTACCATCAATCAATCAATCAATCAATCAATCAATCAATCAATCAATCAATCAAATTGTCACATCACTCAAAGTGACATGTGATTTGACGCTTGATGTGACTTGCGTGTCGCACTCGAATTCGAAATGCGAATGCGCTCGCAAACACTCCCGGGCTCGGGTTCGCTAATTCCAAATTAACTAATTTTCCGTTGCGACATAATTAACTGATTATGCCTAGCGAAATCACTATTCACATTGCTAACGAATTAATTCTAAATTAACTCGTTCGCCCGAATTAAAATCTAATTTCAATTCTGTGTCGAAATCCAATTTCGTTTAATATATCGAATATATTAATTTATCGATTAATTCCAAATTAATCGTTATCTCTCTTAATTGATATTTTATCCCAGAAAAAATATCTCCGCAATTAATCCCAGATTAATTTTCTCTCTCATCTAATTAATCCCAGATTAATTAAAGTGCGAGTCATACGTCATCGATGAATCTTCGGGAAGAGACCCATGAGATCCCCGAATATGTTGGCAGTATATTCGGTCGTCGGACTATCCGAACACGTACGTACCTAGTACTACGTTTATACCGATTTACAAGACAAGGTTGGCTTCTAGCAAAGCGTCATACCTACCCAATTCTCCAGAAACATGCTTACAGGAATAAGCGATCTATATCAGGCGTAGTATACGTAGTATTGTGTATGTCGATCCAGTATCGGATGATCACGTGCTAGGCCTGGGGCTGGAATTGTGTCTGCCCCGTACGAAGCACATGTCGGATGTCTGGTAACTAGTCTCTATAATCGGATATACATGACCTTGTCATAATATCCCGATAGCTGCAGCATTTAAGAGAACCAGTCTTGTATCCTACGTGACCATCATCTCCACTATGACTGGAGTGATACTTCTGTCTTGACATCACACCCAACACACTACGATTCTCGATATACCCAGAAGAGGCGTACACAGAAACCGGTTAAAGCCCTGGACGACCAAAACCAAAGTATATTGATTGTCCCAAGTATTAGCGGTGCAAGTCTCAGGTTAAGACCAAATACACCTACCCTGATTTCGGACTTCCATAGACACATAGTCATACTACCAATGGAATTCCGAGGGGGTCTATCCAGAGCGAAGCTATTTCCTGTACCATCTGTAAAACACAACCTCATATTACACTTGCATGAGTATCCTATACCCAAATCTATGAGAACTATATCGTTGTGCCCTCACAACGCGCACAAGTGTAATACTAGTCTTTTACGTATTTATCGATGTCCAATCTCGATAATACTCTGACTAGGGATATTCAATGATTTATCCTTCGTGGACTGATACTGTCTCATATCATTCTCAATCCAGGAACAAATCATAGGGACCTCCTATAATTTATACATCTAGGTGATCTAATCACAAATGATAAGAGTGCAATCTCCTTTGTCACATAGTTAATTTGTACAACAACACCATGATCTGTACAAATAGTGATGAAATGGGTCATAATTGTCCTACAATCTCCCACTTGGTCTCTAGCTAGTCACTCGAGTGTCTAACACCCGAACTATGTACGGTTGGATCAAACTGCTGAGAAATGGCTTTTTCCACGATGTATGATCCGAACGAATCAGATGAATATCAAAGTATATATTTGGATCGTTGATGAGACCGTTAATTCTTTAGCCTGCGCTGAAGCCTAGCTCAGCTGCTAAAAGAACTATATCTAATCTGATTAGATTATTATCGATCCAAATGGCTTCTATTGCTGCCTCAGCTGCAGCAATAACCCGCATTTGTTGTTTATTTGGTAACAGTATCTTGCTTGGAAGATTTCCAGCTCAATGTTCCGTTATCCAAACTGTATAGTACCGTTTACGACTTATAGTCATTTTTATCGGTTTAGGAAACTTGCAGTAGTGATCCCAGTCACTTCAAGTTCTCCATTTCCATAGTATAAGACAGCATCCTTAGATCTCTAAGATACTAAAGGATGTTCTTAACATCAATCCAGTGACTATCACTTGGATTGGCCTGTTTGTGAATCCATATGCTCAAAGCGTATGAGACACCAGGTCACGTACATTTTTCAATGTACGATTTCTCGGAGATTTTTTTTTCGAAAGCCAAGCTTTCGCCGATTGTTTATTATGGGAATATCATTTCCAAGAAATGACATATTGTTATCATTATTTTATAGGACAGCCATTGTCAGTGCCTCCCACTAACCTCCATATATACACAAGAATCATTTTCGTTTTGAATTAAATCATAAACTATTATGATTACATCAAAACGATAATTCCAAGAACCTAATGCTTGCTTCAATCCAAACATGGATCGAATAATCTGCAAACCTTGTTTGCTAGTTTTGGTACGACAAAACCGACAGGATGTTGTAAACATCCTCCGAAAGGTTTCCGTTTAAGGAAAGCGATTTTCCCGTTCAGCTGACATATTTCATAAATGAAACATGCAGCATTAGCAAGCATTATCCAAATGGATTTACCGTGGCAACAGGTAAAATGTTGAATCTTAATCAACACAATGTTGATAACGATACCTTTCCGCTACAAGCCTAGCTTTATACGTTGGTATGTTGCCATCCATGTATGTCTTCCTTGAAGACTTATAGTACCAGTAGGCACAATATCTTGCGGTACATCAACTAGTGTCTAAACATAGTTGATATACATGGAATCCATTTCGGACTCATGGAACTTTGCCATGATTAGAGAGTTGATACCTTGTATCACTTCCTCATACTTAGTCAGTTGGTATACCTCAATAAGATTGACATCTTTATGAGGTGAGATCAGAAACCCATACCCCAGGTTGTTTTCTGACTCTCTCCGACTTACGTGGTTCTTGTGTATTCGAAGATTACTGGTATAGTTTCATCCTTGATGAACTATTTATGTTCCAATAGGATTCGGTGCCTATAACAGTATTACTCTGATTTTCATCGAGTTTTACTATCCTCCCACTTACCACTGCATATCGGTATTCCTCTTGGGAAAACCGCATGGTGAGCAACAATCTAATTGTTCTCTAGTGAGATGTATAAGTATTATACTTTGGTATCCCTAGGATAACCTACAATTAGGCACTTATCCAATTTGGGTTTTAGTTTGGTATCATCCAAACATATGCCTAGCATCCCAAATTTACAGGAATGAGAAACCCGGTTTCTTTCCCGTTCATAACTAATATGAAATCTGTCAAATAGATTTTGTGGAACCTTATTCTAAATAAGTTATGCACTGGTTATGCATATCCGTTGAAGGAAATGGTAGCCCATAGCGACTCATGATTAACCTTATCATGTCTAACAAAATTCGGTTACTCAGTTCGGACACACCGTCAGGATGACGTGTTCCGGGAGGAGTCCTCTTTGAAAGAATATTTTTACTCTTTCATGTATATTAGAAACTTATTCCTCAAGTATTTTCATCGTGGTCTAACCGTGACGATTTAATACTTTAGCCGATCTGTTTGTCTATTTCGTGTCGAAACTCTAAAAGTTTTCGATTTGTGTTCTTCAAAAGAAACACACAACCATTACGAGATGCCACATCCGTATAGGTCACGAAATATTCATATCTACTTCTAGCCTAGCTAGACATGGGCCCACTTGCTTCACTATGAACTAGGGCTAACAGATTGGTGGCATTTACACTTTTACCAAGTAAATAGTGTTTTAGGCATTTTGCCCAATAAACTAGATTCGTAGACTTTATTTGATTGGAATCAAATTAGTCCGAGTACCCACTCTTCAAAAGTGTGGATATACGAGTCTTGTTTGATTGTGTCCCATACAACAATGCCACTTTTAAGTTTCTTCTGATCAAATCAGTTTGAGTTATTTATTTGTCATGTTATATGTTTGAGATTTATTTATATTCAAAATATAAATGTTGTTATTCACATCTAATGTGTTTTATCTCAAGATCATCTTTATATAATAAAACACTTTAGTGTTCTAGAATATAAAGGTTCACCGCAACGGGTTAAACACTGATATAGAGATAATGTTTCTAGTCAAACTAGTTACATTATAACAGTTTTCAAATTTAGGTACAAACCCGAGGGTAGTTCCTAAAATAGGTATCTACAGTTGAAACAGCTATTTTCGTCCCGTTTCCAATTCGCAGATAAATCTCTATGGAAGTCAGTATCCTGCTCAAAGCAGATTCTGAACACCAGTATATATTTATGTACCACACTAAGTATTTAAAATCCAATTTTAATACTAGTAATGAACATAATTATGACAAAAATATTTAAAGCCGGAGCCTTGCACCGTCTTTAATTCCTTCATGTCTGCTTTGTCCAAACGACAGTCACGCTTCCGTGATCCCGTTTGCCATAATTTTAGGCAGACATTTTAGGATATGTCATTTATCTTCCCAGAAGATTATAATGATTTTGCCTTTGCTTATTTCAACACTCCAGAAGCCTTTGGCCAAGCCTCAGGTTTCTAGAATATCGAAGTAAGGTGCACCTTCCGCTACTTGCCTTATTGCAAAGTTTGACTTTATCTCCTTGAGAATAGTCATTAATTCTACAAGAATTATTTAATGCAATTTAGTACTTCTAAGATCTAAGAATAGATCTATGAAGATCCTTCAATCTCATTATCATACTTTAAGGATCTAACCCTTAGTTCTGACAAAGAAATTAAGGAGTCTAATGTGACAAGCTTAATGGATTAAGCACTAAATTTATCATCACATAAATCTTCCAAAGATTATGCTATACTATTTGCTTAACTTCGGGCTTAGGCCTAATATGTTATTTTATCAAATAAAGTAACTTATTAGTTTCCAGGACCATCCTAAAATTTTATTCCCAATTTTGAAAATTAAACCATTTAAATACATTTTCCCTAGGATCATGTTTTAAATGTCAATCTTTCAATTTTATCTTGATTCTAATAGTCCAACTATTTAATCAACGATTTAGGTACTATTTATTATAATGATTATTATAGTCCAACTATTTTAATCAACTATAATTAATTAAATCAAATATATTGATTATTATAATCCAATTATATAATCAAATATAAATGAATAGTTTGAATACAGTCCAACTGTTAATTAAAACAACGATTAAATATTAGTCCAACTAACATTTAATTAATTTGACGAATGTTATTTGATTGAACGCGTATGGCAAGTAATTAAACGAATATTGCAAATTCAATTCTTGCCTCCCACTATTTTTCGGCGAGCCTCTAACCCTCTGTCGAGTACTCGGGAAACCGTATTTCCTAGTGGGCTAGGATCCCGTTAAATATCACACAATCTTGACTTTGGCCAACAAATTGTATGATAATTAACTATGTAGATCTCTAAGATCAATTGGATCCAATCCAATTCCTAGATCCAGTAGGGGGACATCCAAGTCCGAAACATATATCTTATATATGCCAATATATCCATTATATTACCTAACCTTTTTTCCTCTGAATCAACTAAGCATTGGCTTTGGCACAACAAACTTAGTGATCCCAGTCAAGCGCGACCCATTGACCATGGAAAGCTTCGTAATCAATGTCGATGGACAAGAAGTGGTCTTGACTTTGGCCAACAAACCACAACTTGGACAAGACACCAATATGGAACAAAGCCTTCGTGATTCAAACACATCTTCAACGGACAAAGGCCTTGACTTTGGCCAACAAGCCAATGCCAGTCTTAGATCTTGAGTAAAAATCACTCAATGGAAGGAAAAACGCTTAATATTTGTGAGGGTTTTTCGAGTGCAAATTGGCAACCAATTTATTATCTTTGTTAAGGTCTCATCATCATACACCCTTAAACATGCATTCTAAACACATAATAAAGCGCATATGATAAAATAATAATGATATGCGGATGGATACTTTACACATTGATCCTAGATCAAATCTCTCATTTTCTCTCTCCCGCTAGCACATGTATTTACTTCTACCCGTTACACAGGCGAGACCGAGAGGCTTATGAGGCATGGAAGAAAAAGAATTTCATTACCCGCATTATGTTGCTAAGCAGTATGGATAATGACCTAATGAAATAGTTCAGGAAATATGACATGGCTAATGACATGGGGTCCACACTAGCTGAAAAGTTTGGTAGTACATCAATAATCAAACTCAGGTCACTGACAATCAAGTTTGACACATACAAGAAACGCCCTGAGTTTACTATGTCAAAACACCTGAGGAAAATGTCAAACATGATTACTAAACTGGCAGATGCTGGACATGTTCTTACAGATGAACAGAAAGTCCAAGCGGTCATTCTTTCTCTTCCAAATAGCTGGAAGCATATGAAGATGCATTTGACCCACAATGAGAGCATCAAAACCTTTGATGATGCTAAACGTCACCTTGAATTAGAAAGCGACCGACTCGTAGCCGCTAAGTCAAATACTGAAGTGTATATGACAGAAACTAGCAAACCTGGGGGTTTCAAGAAGAAAAGAAAATTTCATGGTGGTGGGTTCCAGTTCGGAAAAGAACAAAATTCTTCCAAGCCATAAAAGAAACAGAAAACCAATCAACATGGGAAAGGAAAACGTCCTACCAAAAAGAAAAACATGGCAAAGGTTAAATGTTTTAACTGTGGTAAGAAAGGTCATTTTGCTCGTGACTGCACTGAGCCTAAAAAGGTGAATACCTTTCGTGCATATTTAAATGAAATATGTGTTTCAAGTTCAATCTTTCTAACTGAATCTAATCCTTTGTGGACTGTAGACTCAGGAGCCACAAACCATGTAGCGAATGATAGATGCCTTCGTGGAATTTTGACGAATTTCACCTGGGGTGAAGTGGCTATATGTTGGCAACAACTCACGAGTTGAAGTCAAAGGAATAGGAACATGCAAGTTAGTCATGCATGGTGGAAAAAATTTATTACTACATGATGTATTGTTTTCTCCACAAATTCGTCGAAATTTAGTTTATGTGTTGGTTTTGGTTAATTTAGGTTTCAATTTGAACTTCCATAAATTTGGTGTTGATTTGTACTTAGGTACCATACACTATGGTTCTGGTTATTTTCTGGATGATTTTATTGTATTAAATGTTGAATGTTTTAATCACAATTCCAGTTTTTCGTTTGTTACTTCATCTGTCAGTGATGATAATGATGTAACTACGTGGCATGCTAGACTTGGCCACATTGGCCAACAAAGAATGAAAAAAATTGCCAAAGAAGGCTTTCTGGGAAATATTGAGAAGGTAAAATTGTCAACCTGTGAATATTGCTTGGCTGGAAAAACTGCGAGAAAACCATTTGGAAAATGGACTATAGCAGAATTTCCATTACAATTAATCCATTCAGATATCTGTGGTCCAATGAATGTCAGAGCAAGGCATGGAGCATCTTATTTCATCACATTCATAGATGATTTTACACGCTTTAGTTATGTCTATTTGATTGCTTATAAATCTGAAGCATTAGAATATTTTAAGAAATTTATGAATTTAACAGAAAATCAATTGGAAAAGAAAATTAAAGCATTACGCACTGACCGTGGTCGTGAGTACTTATCTGATCAGTTCAGAGAATTATGTGATGAAAAAGGAATTAGTCGTCAGTTGACTACTTCTGCTACTCCTCAACAAAATAGTGTTGCGGAAAGAAGAAATAAAACTCTTCTTGAAATGGTTAGGTCTATGATGGCACAAAAAAATTTGCCTATAACCTATTGGGGTGATGCATTATTAACTGCCACATATGTACTTAACCGAGTGCCATCAAAATCTGTTGCCACCATACCATATGAGTTATGGACAGGTCGCAAACCAGATATTCACTTTCTGAAACCTTGGGGTTGTGCGGCCTATGTTCATATTCGTTCTCATGAATATGGAAAGTTAGGCCCAAGAGGAAAAAAATGTATCTTTATAAGATATTATGAACAATCAAAAGGGTATATTTGCATAGGTGAACATGAAAGTGGAGGCGTGACAGAATTTGAATCACGAGATATCACATTTTTAGAAAAAGATTTTCCTAAGCAGTGAGAGATAGGTCAAGATTTATCTCTATATGAAACTCAAGATCACATGATTGGTGAACACTCGGGTTTACCTAATTCAAGTGGGAGTTATGAGAGAAATTTGAGAAAACGATGAATCTGTTTCACATAAATCTCAAAATGATGAATTAGTTTCACATGAGTCTCATTTAAGTGATCCGAGTGGAAGTGATGTACATAATCCAAGTAGAAGCAATGTGCACGATCCAAATGAGAATAATATGGAAAGTGAGGAATCAGTTCCACCACTAGAATCCCAATTACGGCGTAGTAATCGTATAGGCATTCCTCGACGTCGTTTCGATATCGAAGGAGAAACCTTTATGATTCTACCTCAAGATGATGAAGAACCTAGAAACATAATAGAGGCTCTTCAGTGTCATGCTAAGGAAAAATTGATGAAAGCAATGGAAGAAGAGATGGAGTCAATGAGGTCCAACAAAGTTTGGGAATTGGTTGATCTACCCAAAGGACGCAAAGCTGTCAAGAACAAATGGGTTCTTAAAATAAAGAGTAATGCCGATGGCAATATCGAAAGATATAAAGCATGACTTGTAGCAAAATGGTATACACAACAGGAAGGAATTGACTATGAATAGACTTTTTCACCTGTTGTAAGGTTTACCTCAATTCGCTTGATTCTGACTATAGTAGCAAGTATGGATCTAGAATTACATCAAATGGATGTAAAGACTGCTTTTCTCAATGGAGAACTTGATGAAGAAATCTACATGGAACAACCAGTAGATTTCATAAAAGAAAATGAAAATGAGAAAGTATGTAGACTTTTAAAGTCTATATATGGTCTCAAGCAATCGTCTAGACAATGGTATATACGATTCCACAATACAATCATTTCGAATGATTTCACAATGATAGATGAGGATCATTGTGTGTACACCAAGAGAGATAAAGATAAGTTCATTATCTTATCCTTGTATGTGGATGATATACTTATAGCTGGAAATGATAAGGAGTTTGTAAAACACATTAAAGAATGGTTATCATCTAACTTTGAGATGAAAGATATGGGAAAAACTGCATATATTCTTGGGGTTAAGATCTCAAGAAATCGTTCAAACAATTTATTAACTCTTTCACAAGAGTCATATATAAAGAAAATTCTTGAACGCTTCCAAATGCAGGCTTGCAAACCCATTTATTCTCCTATCACGAAAACTGAAGCTTTGAGTCGTAGATTGTATCCTGAAACTCCACAAGAAAAAGAACAAATGAAGAAAGTTCCTTATGCAAATGCAGTTGGAAGTTTAATGTACGCAATGTTGTGTACAAGACCTGATATCTGTTTCGTTGTTGGAATGGTAAGTAGATACCAATCCAATCCAGGACTAGCACATTGGAAAGCAGTTAAAAGAATATTTAGATATCTGAGAGGGACAGCTGATTACTCATTGTGTTATCAAGGAAATGATCTGCAATTGAGAGACTATACTGATGCTGACTAGGGATGAGATTTAGATGAAAGAAAATCTACCTCCGGTTTTGTTTTCTTGCTAAACAATGGTGCCATTTCATGGAGTAGTAAGAAACAGTCTTGTATAGCCTTATCCACAATGGAGGCTGAATTTGTGGCCTTTTCATTAGCAGTACAAGAGGCTGTGTGGTTGAAAAGGTTCTTGGATCATTTGGATATGTCAAATGAAGCTTCTGGTCTAGTATTAGTTAACTGTGATAGTGAAGCAGCGACTGCCTACATAAAAGACCCAAAATTTCATTGTAAAACGAAACATATAGATACCAAATATAACTTTGTGAAAGACATAGTTGCACGAGAAGAGGTAAACATGAAGTACATTTCTACGCAAAAATGCTAGCAGATCCATTGACCAAGCCTGTCCCTAGATATGTCTTTGTTAGACATGTAAAAACTCAGGGATTGCGTATTGTTAATGTGCTTACATATTATGATATGTATTTTTCCCAAATAATGTTTACTAATGTTAATACTCATTGATGTTTGTATTCAATGCTTACATGTTAATATGTTGATACATGTTTTAAACAAATATACTATTAGTTAGTATGAGAAGTATGTCAGACAAGTGAATGATTGGCCCTCTCACACGGGCAATCGCCTCCATTACTTTGTGTTAATGAGAGATGAGACAAATTTTTAAGTTAATTATCTGAGTGATAATTTAGAGAGCTCAAGCTTGAAAATTAAGTAATGTCGTTATGAGGTCACTTTCTCTGTGATATGACCTAAGGTGAATAAGTTCGTTTTCACCTTACTTTTCTTAATGTCATATATGAGTTAGACATTGTGTTTGTCTGAACTATAATATGTACGGTATTTTATGAGACATGCGCTCCATGGGAAAGGAGAGAATACCGTAGCACATGTTTTCATACCATGTGTACATTTGCGACTATTGAGGGTAATACAAGTAAAGATCTCAGTCTTGATATTGTGTGAGACCCTTGAGATTATTTCAATCTCATATTGTACCCTTTAGACTCTTGTCTGTTTCTTAAAACTTAGATTTGATGATCACTATCTTGGAGTGTTGCTGAAAGATCATGAGAGATTCGATCTGAAAGAACATCTCTGGAAAAGCGAATTGAATCAAAGTTGAGAGATTCGAGAAAGGAGAAAGATCATTATATGAGTAATATCACATTAGATTGTATTCACTGGTCGACCAATTATGTTGTTCTATGTGATCAAACATGATTGTGAATACAAAATAAATATTACATTCGAAAAGAGATCGAGAGAGATTTAATGTGATAAATGATCGAGGATACTGCATATATAATTAACTATGGTTCTATCCATTTTTCGAGCAGCTATATATTCCTAACATATGTATAGCAATTGAGATCTCGAAGTATGCTGGTCGCACGACACAATTGCAAAGTATGAATTATTCTTGTAGAGATAATAAAAATTGTTGATCTCATCATGTGTGAGTGGGAGATGTTGGAAATTGTTGTTAATTGGGAATTATTTGGTGTTGTTAAATAACAACAATTAGTAATAATTTCATGTTGGAAATTATTAAGTAACAACAAGAATTGTTAATCAAATAATTAAGTAACAACAAGAGTTGTTAAGTAACAACAATTAGTAAAATGTTAAGTGAGGAACATATGGTACACCCATGATGGTAACATTTTTTGAAGGGTTAGAGAAAGTCATTATGCATCCTAATAATGTGATTAATAGTAATCAATGCATGTGATTACATAGTGACTTGGTTTCTCTCCTATAAATAAGACAATTTGCTTATTGAGTTATGCAATCAATTAAGTTTGATTAAGAGATCTCTACAAGTTTAAAGGTATGCAATTGTATTGTGGTTAATATAGATTTATTTCAATTAGTTTATAAATAATTTAGGACTAGTAATATATGTATGGTTGGATCCTAAGAGGACAAACATGTAAATATATTATGGATTACGTTCCTAACAATATATTTATAGCGCTCGTATTCCCCCGGTTAAAAACCACCAATCTATATAACAAAAAGTTAAATATTTTTTTAACAACATAAAATTTTATGTTGAATGCATTAATTTGAAATGTCAAATTAAAAAAAATAATAATAATAATAAAAACAAAAAGAAAAAAGAAAAAAGAAAAAAGAAAAAAGAAATCGAAATCAAGAATCACGTGAGAGAACAAATAGACGGCATGGGATATGTTCGTGTCGCTCTCTCTCTCTCTCTCAATCAAGTATAATCATGATGACTCGTGAATTGGACGTGTTCAATTTCTACCCCATATTAAACTACACAACTAATTCCCGTTGGTCTTGAATTTTATTAAAAAGAAACTTTCATCCATCCCAAAAATAAAAAATAAAAAGTAAATTCAAAAGATAATTTGTCAAATACTTGCGGTACTTTGATAAGATTTTCTTTGATAATTGATTAGCCCAAGGCATCGGGGCAGTTATGAGTTTTTTGAATTTTACGAGATTTTAGAAGATTTAATAAAATGAGACCATTAAGTATAAAAAAATAAAAAATATATGACTTATATTATTTATTAAAAATAAATTTCTCAGGATTCCAGATACTCTAATTTTATATCATATTTGAGGACCCTAATTGATCGTCTATAGGGCTAAGTACTAGTTCCGATTCTATTTAGAACCGGTTGGAACCGAACTGGAATCGAATTGGAATTGATAAATATGATATTTTATTTAATTGAGTGAGTTTCGGTTCCACGCGGAATCGAATAGGAACCTATTAATAGGGTACCTTATTTAATGAGTATGTTTCAGTTCCACTTAATTAGGAACCGATTTTTTCCGGGTAAGTTCCGGTTCCACGTGAAATCGGGACCGAAACTGATTTTACTCACCCCTAATGGTCTGTGTTGATTCTCTTTCAAATAATTTTTCCATGACGTTAACATAGTTGGTTGGAATGAATATATCAATAAATTTAAGCAACTCAATGATATGAGTTCGATTTATCATTGAAACTTATATCCTAACTTATTTTATATTTATATGTGAAGCTCTTATACATACTCAAGAGTTATCCGGATACTTATAAAAGGGCAGGAAGATTTACCAATTAAAAAACAAAAGATTTGCTTTGATTTCTGGCTAAAAGATCTACAAGTTTAGTTAAAATTGGGAAGTCAAACTTGTAAAAGGCCAACTCACCGACTACCTTCACATATTTCATTGATAAAATATATCAACAAAATTGCAAACAAAACAAAATTAACTCTCCTTTTTACTCCACGTTTTAATTTTGTCCTTGTTTTAAAGAAAAAGGATAACGAAGTTTTTGAGTTTGGTAAAATGGTTGCAATTTTTTTTAATTGATCCCGTGTGTGTATGTATGCATATATGTATGTATGTATGTATTTTAATTTTAAAATTTTAATTTTTTTTTTTAATTTTTTTTTTGTGTAAAAAATAATAAAATATAGTTAAAATATTAATCCCGATAAAATATTGATTCTGAATCGTCCTCCGGCCTGTGACTCTCTCACCAGATTGGATCGATGAACAGATCCAAATATATATATATATATATTCTTACATACACACAATTTTTGTCGTGTGCGATTGAGCTCCTACCCCAAAATTGATGTCCAAAAGATAAATACCTTCTCAATTTTCATAAACATTATATTTTGTATGGACCAAGATTTGTTTTAAAACGAGTTTGTGTATCTCAAAAAAAAAAAAAAATGTGATCAGTTATAAAATAAAATAATCTCCTAATATTTTATCAAATCATAGGGTGTCATTGTCTTTTTTTTTTTTTTTTTTTAAATAAAAATAAAAACAAGAGTATTCTACTATAAAACTATCAAATATTTATGATGAGAAATATGTCA
Source organism: Zanthoxylum bungeanum (assembly GCA_019454045.1). Taxonomy (NCBI): domain Eukaryota; kingdom Viridiplantae; phylum Streptophyta; class Magnoliopsida; order Sapindales; family Rutaceae; genus Zanthoxylum; species Zanthoxylum bungeanum. The sequence continues at coordinate 10,504 of SKCR01054896.1, read as the reverse complement.
AACATATTAGATTAGATCAGCTCTTTTATTTTGGACCTAAATATTTTAATCCTAAAATAGGTTGAATATATTTTTAATCTTTGAATAGAGATCTAACGATGAATTTATTAATTTATTAAGTCAAGAGACATATTAGAAAATAGAGAAAACACATATTTTAATATTTAAAAGATAAATAACATTACATTAAAATCCATATTTTCTATACACACGCATACATACACACCTTATTTTTGGGAGCAGCTGATCCTCTCAAATTTTTTTCAACTATCAATATTAAATATATAATATAAATACTTTTAAATTTATAAATTTATAAATCAAACCTTTAAAATTTATGGAATTCTCGTCTATATATATATATATCTCAAAATATTCAACTCAAACACAAACTCATCCCGAGGCGGCAGATTCGTAAAAAAGAAATCCAAATCGGGCGGATTCAAAGTTGATTTGGTTTTTAGTGGACCCTTTGGTTGTTTATTGATTTGATTGTGAGCCCCCAAAAGTCTCTTTAACTACTCACCGACATGTTATTAGGAAGGGAGATTACAGCTTTACCCCTCACTAATTTTAATATAGGAAAATTCACACTCCAGTATTTTATAAATTACCAACCTGATACTTTATTCATACAATTTTAAAAATATAAATTTTAGTTTATATCATTAGATATTTTTCATTAATCTTAAGTAATTTTTCATTTGATTTGTATTAAATACTTTGATACTCCAAAAACTATTTCAATATAGTAAAAATTTGTTTCAAAATTAATCGATAAGTGACTCAATAAATAAAAAAATTATTTAACGGTCCAACAGGAACTAACACTTGTATTTTTAAAAATACATATATTAAAGTGTCATTATAACAATCAGTAAGATAGTTGAATGTATTTTTTATTTTAATATATACACTATCCCTAATATTTTTATAATACATTTTTACTCTAATGGACAGAAAAATTAAAATTTTTTTACAATTTTATCCTTGGATACTATTTATATTGACATGAAAATTAATAAATTAATAATTAACATGGGGTGCTGAAGGAAGGGCTCCAATTGTTATAAAAACCGCAACCCCGTAATTTTATTAATATTAATGATAATAAATGATATTATATTGACATAATAATACATCAATTATGGTATTAATAATTTAATATATTAGTATTAAAGGGTAAAATTATAAAAGAACATTTTTTTAGGTGAGAATGTAGTGTTAGGAGTGTGCATTAATCGGTTTTAACCGATTAATCGAACCGTTCCGACTAATTTTTTTTTATAATGGTTCGGTTATTGTGAGTAAATCGATTTTTTCGGTTAAGATTTTTAACTTTTTCGGTTCGGCTAAGGTTATGAGATTTGTATAACCGAACCGATTAATTAACCGATTACAAACCATAATTTGACTTTATATATATTTTTAATTAAAATTAAAATGTTTACCTTCTGGCTGAATTGAGTGTAGTTGCAAACTATTTTTTGATGAATTTAATTTTTTTCTTATGTTGTTAAACACATATATGTTTTTCTTTTTGATGAATTTAAATTTGTATTAATGTGTTAATGTGGATTGGTATTTGTGGAGATTATGAACTGGTTAATAACCGAATTAACCAAAACCGATCAAAATAATGGTTAAATTGGTTAATTATATGTGTTATCATATGGCTAAATCGGTTAAATATTTACTTGACCAAATAATTTCGGTTCCGTTAAAAAATCAAAGATTAACCGACCGATGTAAAAGTGCGGTATTATAAAAACATAAGAGGGTAAATGCCAGATAATGAAAACAGTAGGGGGAAATGGGTGTCATTGACATCTATTTTTATAAAAATGATCAATGCACGCATAAAAGTGTACAACACTTTACACACAATTAGAGATACAAAAATATTTTTTTGTTTTGTAGTAATTTTTTTTAGTGTTTTTATACAATATAATATGCACTTTTAGATATATGTATTTATATCAATTAAAATTTAATTAACTTTAATTTATTCAAACTTCAGTAAATAAATAAATGTTGCCAAGGCTTGAATACAAATACGATTAACTAAATTTTAACATAAACAAAATTAATATAGAATCAAGATTGAAATAATACCACTAGATATTTTAAAATTTGTGGTAAAATATGCATTTCAAATGAGGTTGTATTACTATTATTATGTTTTTTTAAAGCCCATGATGATTACCAATTCGCCGTGAATGGATCTTTTAAAATTAAGTTCCGGAAATGTAGCATTATTCAAGGGGAAATTTGTTAATTAATTATCATTTATTTATTTCTGGAAATAAATAATCATAAATATTTTTTTGATAAGAATCAAATAATTAAGAAAACAAAAGGATGTGTTTGAATGTCAATGAATGGGTGGTAGTCAAACGTGTCGGTGTTCATGTCAAACTTTAAATATATACATTTTTAAGTCAACGGTACGACTTAATGGACAACAAAAATCAGTTGAGTCATATAATTTTTTTTCCCTTTTTAACAACTGGGCCAAATTTCAAGAAAAGTTATTTAATAAAGATAGATAAAAAAAAAATTAGGGAAGACAATTATTTATTTTTTTTTTTTAAAATAACCGTTCGGTATTTTTTATCAAAAATTATAATTATTTTTAATTATTGGTTCGCTTCTGTATAAATTGATTTTTTTCAATTTTTAATAGTAACTAAAAAAAAAAATAGTAATATTAACTGAATCTAACATTTAATTAATTTTTTTTATAATATAACTTTTCTAATCATCACAACTACACCAATAAAAGTTTTCGTAAAATATGATCATCATTCAAATTAATTAAAATGTAGGAAAATAAAAAGAATAATAAGCAAAGCAAAAAATTACAAATATTTCATGAAATTTATCATCACTAAACCTAGGGGTGGGCAAAAAAAACCGACCGAACCGAACCAAACCGGACCGAATTTACGGTTTTTTCCCTAACGGTTCGGTTTGCGGTTCGGATTGGCCCACCCCAAACGGTTTACGGTTCGGTTCGGGAGTTAATCCGAACCGCACCTGTTAAACGAACCGAACCGTTATAATTAAAAAAAATATATTTTTATAAAAAAATTATATTTTTCTTTTAATTTTATTATATGTTTTCTTTTTATTAGTATGTTAATACTTTTATTCTTAAATTTTTTGTTAATATTTATTTGTTAATAATTTTATTCTTCAATTTATTTGTTAATATTTTTATTCTTCAATTTATTTGTTTTATGATAGCATCATTATTCTTGAAAGTAAGATATTGGATTTGTCTCTTAATTAGAATGATAGTAGCATCATTATTCGAAATAATTTTTAAAAAATACAAGAATTAATTGGCCTCATTTTTCAATCATTTATGGAGTGCATATGTTCCCTGGAGTCACAGCTTACACCATAGCACTTCATACCATTTGTTTGATAAACTATTTTTTTTTTTCTTCACTTAAGTGGATGAAAATTGTTTTAAATATAATAATCCGTAAATCGAACCAAACCAATCCGTAAACCGCTGGTTTAAAAAATTTTCAATCCGAACCAAACTGTTATTTAATGGTTTGGTTTGAGAGGTAAAAAATCCGAACCGTAAAATATGGTTTGGTTCGATTTTTAGCAAAAACCGAACCAAACCGAACCGCACCCACCCCTACTAAACACCAAATAAATTAAATAAATTAAATAATATAACAAATATAATTATAAAATAACAAGACAATATGATTAAACTTTAAGAAATCGATAAAGTAAATTATTCACTTAATTCAATTAAGTTTGGATTTTTAGTTTAAAAAATTATTCTAATTCGTTTCAGATCGGTTTTTTAATTACAAAATTGAACATATATTTTTGAACTAAAAAAATTATCACTTCGGTTCAATTTTTTCATACTCGGTTCGATTTTTCAGTTTTAATTATTTTTTTCCACCTCTATAAAATATTATTAATTAACATTATATTGATGTTGTGCATGCTACAGTATTGGATTTAAAAAAAATTGAAATCACATACTCATAAGTCTCATTAAAGACTCAAACTAAAATGTAATTGTGAACAGAAAATAAATTTCTCCAAAGGACGAAGAGACCGAATGAATCAAATGACGAAAAGGATGACTATCAAAGGACGAAAAAAGATTGACGTATCCAAGGACGAAAATGCATGGTATCATTCTGGACAGGATGAAGAAGGATTCGGCCCAAAAAGACTTAATTTAGGATGATTCGAGGAATGGGTAAAGAATCATTAAGAAGAAGGAAACACTTCCAAGACGGTTGGCCAGTTATGAGATATATTCGACGGTTATTACACAAACTAGTGGTGACCCCCACGATCTAGCAAGTTATCCAACGGTTGTGCGCATAATCCATCGGTTGCTCGCATGATCCAACAGTTACATATGCGCAGAGAATATGGGGGCTTAGTGGGATGAAGACAGCAAAACTGCTCGAGCGTTTGGTGGAAGCATGCGCTATAAAAAGGTCAAGTGTATAAAAAGGTCAAGTGTGGAAAAAAAGAAAGGAAGAAGGAAAAAACATGACTCGAAAGAGCAAGTATTTTAATTTCTTAGATTTTTAACCTTTAGGACTGTAATATGTGTGCTTGTGCCCCTTGGAGGTATTTTATTGGAATCAATCACCCCTTTCTGGGACTGTGTCTTAGGAGGTTTGAACTAGGGATGGCAGTGGGTAGGGTATGGTGCGGTTTTCCATTACCAAACCCGCACCCGCATAGTAAATAAATTACCAAACCCGCACCATACCCGTTGCGGGTTTTAATTTTCATTACCAAACCCGCACTGCATATAAAAAAAATCACCAAACCCGCATTGGTACCCAGCGGTTTTTGCGGGTTTTTAAAATATTGAATTACTTTGTGTTCTTAATAATATAATTTTTTTAATTAAATAATTTATTTTTAATTGCTAGCTGTAGTTTTCACATTTGTTTTTCATTTGACATATACAACATGCAATGTATGTATATACAGTACATAGATAACATAATGTATGAAATACTCAGTACGATATGTTTATTTTTTCATATAAACATAATTAGAATGAGTTCTTCCCTTCATAATTATAATGATCTAAATTAGTCAACTCAATCGACAATAAGCTAAAAAGTAATCACCAACCTTTGGTCATATTTTTATGCTAAGTGTAACGAAAGTGATGCTTACAAGGCTCAAGTGGTGTGTAAGTGTAATGAAGAAGCAGGAAAGCTACTGAAGTTGCAGCAAACACTAGCTTAATTTGCTCATCTCCCGTTTCTGATTATGTGAACTTAATCCAAATTTTTGTATTTAATTTTATTAACAAGTGTGATTAAAAAAAACAATAATAGTCATGCAAAAAATCTTCAGTTGGGCAGGTTGCGGGCTGCGGCTGAGTGGGAGTGTGGAACTATGGATTAGTTTTTATGTTTAGGTTTTTTAGTTGTTTTTATATGAAGGTTTTTTTATATTGTCCTAAAAATATTAATAATAAAAAAATAATATGCGGGTATGCGGGATACCCGCATTTTTTCTAAAATACCAAACCCGCACCGCACCCGCACCGGGTTCTACTTTAAATTACCAAACCCGCACCGCACCCAATAATATATTTACCAAATCCTACCCATGCGGGCGGGTTTTGCGGTTTATGGGGTAAAATTGCCATCCCTGGTTTGAACTTACACACGTATTAACGGAAAAATTATGCAAACAGTTTTTGGCGACCACAGTGAGAGGAATTGGTGCAAGAAGTGAAGATGCCTCCGAAAAAGAATGCTTAGACTGGTTCAAGTACAAAGGATTGGGGATTGGAGCAACCAACCAACGTCACGTTCCAACGGTAGCAAGCCATTTGAGGGTTTAGCGAAAACAAGTCTTTATAACACTATGAGAGAGTCAATCCTAACGTGATACACGCACTGTTCGGCGAATTCACCCATGACATTTTTGAAGAGGTTAGACTTCAGAATACTCATGTCATAGGTAAGTTCATTTCGACTAGTAACTCGCATTATGAAAAACATGACCAAACACATGAGTTCAATAAATGAGCTAATGGCTGAATACGTAAACGAGGGGATAATCCCACTAGGGATCGCACCTCCTCCCACGTCAAGTAATCAGGAAGCTGGACCAAGCAATGTTCCCTCTCCACAAGGGGTTGTTGCCCAACAAGTGTCCCGATGAGGGGCAAATTCCTGTTGGTCTGGGGCCACACATAGGGCGAACGAACGTGATACAACATGAAGTAGTGTTGCCTCAAGGTTTACAAGGACAGGGCCATGACCATGTCCTATTTGTAAGGGGACCACAAACCCATCATGTTGGGGTGCCATTCAATGGCAACGATATGTTAAGAGAACAAATGACTGAGATTCTTCAAAATCAATTCGGTTTGAGGGTGAGGGTAATTCGGCCGAGATATCAAAAACTGTATCCGAATTGGATTGATTTAGCGTATCCATGGCCGAGGAATTACAAAATACCAGAGTTCTCTCTGTTCACGGGATCTGGAGAAGTTTCCACTATATAACACATAAGACGATTTACTCTTCAGTGTGGAGAAACGAATGATTTTCATAAACTGAGATGATTCCATGGCTCGTTGTCAGGAATAGCTTGTTCCTGGTACATCAGCCTGCCACCCAATTCGGTGGAGAACTGGCACCAAATGGAGAAATTGTTCCATGCCCAGTTCTATAAAACCGAGTCCGAAGTAACCCTGGCCGATTTAGTAAATTTGAGACAGTTGCCAGGCGAATGAGCCGTTTTTACAAAGATTTAAAGCGGCCCGAGGTCGATGCTATATACCCTTACCATAATTTTTTTTTTTTGTAAAAATCGCTCAAAATTATTTTAACTTTGACTTAAAAAAAAGTTCCAAGACCAAGAGTTCTGGGATCTTCTCCAACTGACCACTAGCGTAGTAAGGTATGAACGATTATTGAAAGAAGAAGAACAAATGAAGAATGCTAGTAAATGGACTTATTATCAGAATACAAACTATGAGATAAGGGAGATGAATGTTGAATCTGCCGATCTATGCCTGGCCGAATTAATTAAAGGAAAGCCATATGTTTGTAAAACGTGGGCCGAACCACGCCAAGAGATAGAAAATGATAAAAAAAATAGGGTTTTTTCTTTTGACGTCACTAAAGTTGATGTCATATTCGATTAATTATATAAAGATAAACAAATTAAGTTGAGCGACCGCCACAAATTGCCAAGCCCCGAGCAAGTTAGTGGCAAACAATATTATAAGTGGCATAATGCATTGTCTCATTCAACAAACAGTTGTCTTGTGTTTCGGAATGTGTTACAGGACACCATAGAATCTGGACGAATAACGTTCGAAAAAAATATGGCAGTGCATGATAACCCGTTCCCTAAACCGTTGGAGTTGAATATGCTTCTTTTGCTACCTCAACTGCAGCAATATTTCGCTTTTGTTATTTATTCGGCAACATTATCTTGCTTGGAAGATTTCCAGCTCACTGTTCCATTATTCAAACTAAATATGTACCCTTATTGCGACTTAAAGTCGTCTTTATCAGTTTGGAAACTTACAACGGTGAACCTAGTCACTTCAAGTTCATCTCCTCCATAACTTAAGAAAGCATCCTTAGTTCGTCTAAGATACTTAAGGATGTTCTTAACATCAATCCAGTGACCATCACCTGGATTGGCCTGATTGTGACTCCATATGCTCAAAGCATATGAGACACCAGGTCGCGTACATATTTTTAATGTACGAGTTCTCGGAGAGGGTCAACGACTTTTAGATCTATCCCAGTAGATCCTTATTCCTAGAATAAATGTTGTCTCTCTCAAGTATTCTATAGAGAATTTTAATGAAAGCCAAGCTTTCACCGATTGTATTTTATGGGAATGTTATTGTTAAGAAGCAATACATCATCAACTTATAGGACATTCATTGTCAGTGCGCTCCCACTAACCTTCTTATATACACAAGAATCATATTCGTTTTGAATGAAATCATATACCATTATGATCTCATTAAAACGTTGGTTCCAAGAACGCTATGCTTGCTTAAATCCATAAATGGATCGATTTAACTTGCAAACCTTGTTTGCTTATTTTTTGTACAACAAAATCGTCAGGTTGTATATAAACATCCTCTAAAAGGTTTCAGTTTAAGGAAAGCGGTTTTGACGTTCAACTGCTATATTTCATAAATGAAACATGCAACAATTGTAAGCATTATCCGAATGGATTTAATCATGGCAACGGATAAAAGGTTTCATCGTAATCGACACCATGTTTATGACGATACCCTTTCACTACAAGCCTAGCTCAGTACGTTTGTATGCTGTCATCCATGTTTGTCTTCCTTGAAGACACATTTAGTACCAATAGATACAATGCCTTATGGTACATCAACCAGTGTCCAAACTTAGTTAGTATACATGGAATCCATTTCGGACTTCATGGCACTTTGCCATAAAAGGAGTCGATACCTTGTATCACTTCCTCATACGTAGTCGGTTCGTCTTCCTCAATAAGATTGATATCTACATGAGGTACGATCAGAAACCCATACCCCCCAGGTTATTTTCTAAATCTCTCCGACCTACGTGGTTCTTGTGTATTCGAAGAATATTGGTGTAGGCACTGCATTTTTGCATATAAGTCCCTATGATAAGTCTCATTTGGAGGCACTACCTTTTAAGTCACGGAAGTCACGAGAAAACGGACGTCGGAAGGGGAAATTCAGAATAAGTACTTCATCAGATTCATTTCACAAGTTCACGTTTTCGTTCGTGCTGCGTTCGTTACTTCGTTCGAACGTCAAACAGATTGCGGGCGTTCGTGCCGCGTTCGAGGAGGCGTTCGAACGGTGTCGGTAATTCTGGTTTGCTGCTAGCCTCACACCCAAGCCCAATTAACCCACCAAAGCCCATAAAACACATCCCAATTAATAAAACACATGGGAAATTAAATTAAATCTTAATTAAATTAAACATTGAATTAAATAAAATATTTAAAAACCATTTACCAATTAAATAAAACATAAAATATAATCATACCTTATTAAGACAAATCAAATATATTAACTTCTCCTAACTAAACAAAATCACATACTAAATTAAAAAGATGTCATGCCTAATTAAAATCAATCATAACCAATTAAAAAAATTGTATTCCTAATCTAGCCAGATTTGTCCCCCCTCAATCTAATCCTTTCCTTGTAGAACTACCAATCAAATCCTCCCTTTAATGTCAAATCCCTTCCTTGTGAGACAAGGTGAAGCCCTAGCCATTCTCTATATAAACAAAACCTCAACCCAAAGCCATTGTCTCCTTCACACAGGCTAGTGCACGCCCATTACAAGAAAAAAAGCAAAGAATTTCCAACCCCTTTCCCCTAGCTCATTCACACAAGAAACACCCAAGCTCATACACACAACTCACACGAAAATCACAACACCCACAAGAAACACCCAAAGCTTATTGACACGACTCTCCCTCACTCTCAATAATCGAAGATCACAAACCAAAGAACCCTTATTGCCTTGACCAAAACACATCCCGAACAACCACTTTACCTCATCAAAACAGCCCCCGAACCACACCATAACACCACCGAAAATCACACCCAAAACAGTAGCCAAAACATCCCAAGAACAGTAACTCAAATACAGCAGCAGAACAGTAGCAAAACGACAGCGAATCAGAGTCAAAGCAGCAGCAAAAGACGGAGAACGATGACTCCAAACGGTGAGACAACGAACAAGAGCAGTGAACCAGAAGAGTTGCAGAGCATCCACCCTTCCGACGATCATGTGCCGTACATCCGAGAGGTGATTTAAAAGGTTAGACCTGAGGGTACTTTTCACACTCATCTTTATTTGATTTTTGTTATTTATCTTGATCGTATTTTAATTATTTGTTGAATCTTGTTTGTGTATGATGTGTGTTGTGGGTATTGGATGAATGGAAAAGTGTCGTCTCTTGTGGTATATAGGATGGAAACCCGGACATAAATTTCATAGCCGATTCGAATGGATGGTAGTATGATCTGTACTCGGGATACAACTCCACGTACCACTTGAGTAAACGGCACACTCTTTTGTTTTATGTTGCTTCAGTTTATTTATTTTTCGTTATTTGAATTCTGCATGTTACTTTGTATGTGTGATACAACCGAGCGCATGGGCTTAGTAAGTCGGATTAAAGGTCCCCTATTTAGAGGGGTTAAAATCCTTTACCACGATGCTTTGCCGCGCCGGTTGATGTGTGTTCGGTTGAATGCAAGATATGTTCAATCGGATATACTAAGTTTGATATGATTGTCTTTATTTTTATATGCATTGAGATAAGCGCATGGGCTTAGTAAGTGTGATGAAAGGTCCTCTAATTGAAGAGGTTAAAATCCTTTGCCACGATGCTTCATCGCGCCCCGTATTTCGCTATTTGCTTTTTTATGTATGTATTGCATCACATTTTGTGCATCAGGTCAGTTCCCGTTCGAACGCGT